>CM076578.1:540233445-540429814 GCA_034641835.2 Pinus albicaulis | reverse complement strand
GTGAGGAAGGATTATAGTTGATTCTAGGTATTATTCAACTAGCTTTAATTTCCAGGTTGATAATCGATAGCATTGAGAAGTGGTTATCAGTAGATATCGTTAATTTATGGTTAGTGGTAAATGTATTTAGCGGTAATTTTGATATTTATTACCAAAAAATGTATTACTCTTTTCTTTGAAGTTTATATCTTTTAATGGTAAATTCACATTATTATTATTATAGGACAAATATTCGATTATATTGTTTTGTAATAAAATATGGTCTGTGTGTTGTTTTTAGTAGTTATTGTTGAATATTCGTGATTAGTGGTGCAAATACATTTAGTGGTAATTTGATTAAGTATTGACTATGACAAAAGATTAGTTATGAGAAAATATTCATACACATTATTATTAAATTGGACAAGTGTGGATTATATTGTTTTGTAATAAAGTATGGTTTTTTGAAGTGATTAATGAATATTAGGTTGTGTTCCTTCATATAAAGGATTTTTTTTTCTCAATAATTTTTGTTTAAGTTTGATATCTTTTAATGGTAAATCCACATTATTATTATTATAGGACAATTATTGGATTATATTGTTTTGTAAGAAAGTATGGTTTGTAAAGTGATTTTTTAGTAGTTAATGTTAAATGTTTGTGGTTAGTGGTAAATGTATTTAGTAGTAATTTTGATATTTAATAATGGTAAATACACATGATTATTATTATATATATAAGTATTGGATTATATTGTTTTGTAATAAAGTATTGTTTGTAAGATGACTTCTTTTATAATGAGTAATGGGTAGTGTTTCTTAGTTTTTTTTTATTGGCAGTGGAAAATGTATTTTTTGTTTTTCTTCAAAGTGTTTCCCTCCCTCCTTCTACCTATGCCGGGATCGATGCACTTAGCCAAAGCTCTTCCAGAATCCGTAAGTCTCTGTCACGATGACATTGAATGGATCCAATCTACAAATTACAACCATATTCCTTTCTGTTCCCACAAATGCCACAAGCATGGCCATATTTACAGAGATTTCCCTCTCAATATACCCCCGAAGCCCTCCCCTTCCCCTAAGATCTTTGACCCTGATGGCTTCACCAAGGTTTCCTCTCACAAAATAAGTGCAAAAAAACTCGTCCCTAACCTGATACCTTCCAAACCCTCCACCAACAACACATTTCACCTCCTAGCTAGTCAATCCCTTGAGGATGGACCCCTCGCTTCCTCCTTGATAGATATCGATGCCCTCAATTCTTCCCTCCCCAACCCCTCTTCTCATCGGAAATCCTCAACCTTGGGCCTAAAACCTAACTAGGGCTCTAAATACTCTGATATAAATCTACAAGAAAAGCAACAAGGAATGAAGAAGAAATATAAGAAAAAGGAGATCTCGCAGTCTACTTCCATACAGATCCAAGAACCTCCTTTCGAGCCACCCTCCAACACGGAGGAGGATATCCAGGGAATCCCTTTATAGCATGATGTTCAAGATAAAGGGAACAAGATAGCCCTGGAAATCTATATGGAAGCAGATCCAGACATATACTTCAGCTTGCTTGACATCAGTGGCCTTGAAATCACCTGCAACACTAAAGAGTATCACACCATACCGTCCCGACAAATAGACAACCTAGAGGAATCTCTATTCAAAGCTCGATAACTTAAAGTAAGCACGTAATTAGGCATCGAGGGAGAAATTGTCCCTCAAGAAACAATCAATATCATGAGAAAATCCAGAAAGAGAGGTATACTGAAAAACTTGCAACGTTTGATTATCTTCGGGGATCATCTTGTCAAATCGGGATAATACCCCAAGCTGACCAAGTTCTATAAGGTCCTCACCCACCAGTCTTAATGATGAAGCTCACATCATGGAATATGTTAGGGTCCTATAATAATAGGGATCATAATTTTTAATTGACTATGTCAAGTCTTGTAATATTGTACATACCTTTGATTTCTGCAAATGTTTTCCATATTAAAAATTGAAAAAAGGGTATGTCCTAAAAGAATAATCAAAGGACCAAAATAAATAAATATAAAAGAAAGATATTAAATATGAACCCCATAAAAAGAAAAAAATTAAATAAATTTTGAAAGTGTTGCACATTCAAATTCCACTAGTCTTAGTTTACTTTACTTTTGTAAAATAAAATTGCGTGCAGCTTGTCCAAAATGCCAGAATTCATGATGATCATACATTTAAATCTTGATTCATTCATGCCTTTAAATTTTATGTTATGATAGTTAGTGAATAAAGATCTTACCAAACCATTTAATATTGGAAGATCTGAAGTTAACTAGAGAATGAAATGAGCTCATAAGTTTAATCTGAGCTATTGGAAGACATAAGGTTAGGAATAAGTTAGTTTGTTTATGAAAATAAAATAAAAGGGTTAGCAAGCTCAAATGCACACAATAAAGGAAATAAATTTTTTTAGGATGAATAAAAAGTGTAGGTAGAGCACTTTTCAATGATTATATAAGCCTCATTATGCTTATCCATGATCAAAAACATTTTCTAACACCTTTCCCTTGTCCTGATCCCTTTTTCCTCTCTTAGAAACACCTTTCCCTTATCCTAACACTTCCCATTTTCCTAAAAACCATTCTCCTTTTGAGAATTCCATTCCCCTTACTAAAATTCCCTTTCCCTTGTTAGAACTTCCTTTCACTTAAATAAACGTTTCGTTTTCAATAAAACAAATAAAACCCAATTTTTCATAGTTTAAAGCGCCAAATATTAAATCGGGCCCACTTTTCTTTTCGCCCACCACCCACCCCCCCCACCCCCCGCTATCATTTTAACCCTTCACAAATATATTCCCTGACCCCATTTCATATTAACCCTTCTCTTATTACCTACTCGACTCCACCTCTTTGAAAACCCGCATATCCATCTACCGCCCAATCATAGCCAATCAGATGTAATGCCCTCTGAACCCTTTCGCACTCCTCGTTGTTTGAAGTTTAAAATAGGAGGGATTGGGAAATGGGTGGTTTCATTCCCCCGCTCCCCTGCCACGATGCACCACCATGTTTTATCTCACCCCCCAGTCCCAAACCGCCAAACAACCGTGTGCCGTGCGATAAACAACTTGGGCTTTGAAATAAACCACTTGAATTTCAGAAACTAATAAAAATTAGAACCCCTGCACTATGCGATAAAGCCTCAGTTTTGAAAAATAAATAAAACCTCACCCTATACCATTATTTCACTATCTGTTTTGAATTGCGAAAAAGACCAAAATCCCTCGCCAAACGAAATTAAAGCCCCTTCTACCACCTGAACCCTTCTATAGACCAAATTCACGATACTCCAGGTAATTATGAGTACCTCAAACCATCAACTAAGCTTATTAAAACAATAATTGAAAAAAATTAGTGGCTTCCCAAAGTGTCCAAACTGTAAACCCTTTGCAACCACAACTGTTAGATGTCGACCACACCCCTTTAGCCGATAAATAATTTAAAATTAATGACACTATGACTCATAGCAACCTTCTAGAAATCCATTGTTGGAGCCATGATAAATTTGTTGATCGAGCAGATGATATTCATATGTGGGACTCTAACCTACCCAAATATACATTTCCACAAACCTATAAGTTCCCTCAAATCCATAGACTTTTCCAAATCAACTATTTTCCAAATGAAAGAGCTATAGCTACCCGTAACCAATAAATCCTATTTACCATCACTGCTCAATCTATCAATCAAATACTGAAGATTCAACCACAACCAGAGGGAGTTCCTTTCTCGACTGAAACCCTTAATTAGCTTTACTTAAAGCTATACTTAGCTAAAAGGTTTCAAATCTTTCAAAATTTTCTCCCTCCATCAGTAGAAACTTATAAAAACAATCCTCCATACTCAGCTACCATGTTTTCAGAAATAACTAGACAAATTGTGACCATGATGTCTTGTATTTTAGGATATTTCACTGATGAGCATGTAGATGAATCTATTTTTGGTTTCCTATCCATCTTTTTCCTAGGTCATCTTCGAGCTACAACTTTCAATTTTCCCTAATACCTGGTAGATTCCATTCATGAACAATTGATCAAATTGCCAAAAGGAGTGTTCAAATACTCCTCAGTGTTATTCCATTTGTTCATTTATTTTCAATCAGAAGGGTTTGCAGTTAACCTATAAAAACTGGACACATAGGGTAATCCTAGTCTGTTGTCTTTTGGACATCCTTGATTAGAAAGGATTCCACTAAATTCAGTTTCAAAGGATTTATTGATTCTTTTTTATATCCAATAGTTAATAGGCTTAGCAGTAGCATTCAACCTAGAATCAGTGAAGAAATTAGAAAGGTTATACAACTATCAGATTAGAGAAAAGTAGGAGACTGGTATTTATACTAGAATCATACAGAAATCAGAGTGTATGGAAGCCAACTAGTGCCACACAAGCTATCAAAATACCTCCCAATGATGATATTTTCTTTAGAATACATCAGACAGATCTTGAATTTAGATGCAATCAATTTCCTTTCAGCCAAAAAAGGAGACCCAATTCAAAATTAAAAACTAACTAGGGCCTTTTATATGCAACAACAGGAATGCTAAATAGGAAGTAGACATATGTTTACAAGAGTTAAAGTTCAGCAGGAGTTTCAAATGGTCATATGACCCCTTGGGTGTCATAAGTAAATTGAGAGTTAAGTTCAAATTGACCCCTTTCATTCATGAATCTAAGCGTGAAATTGAAGTCTTCCAACCAGTCAAAGTGGTTGGGAAACACTTTACAGGAGGTTGAGAATCAGCATCATACTAGTTCCATCCTACTTACTCCAACCCCACAAAACAGAAATTCAAAATGGGCTAGAGAAGAAGGCTCTTATTCAGTAGAAACTAGATCTGATACCAAATTCAAGCTTATGTATAGGAAGAGAAAAAAACTAAATCCAATGATAGAGAAAGAAGAGATAGCTGAAACCATTGAAACATATATTGTTGTCAGAGATGATGCACCTCTAACACTTTCAGAACAAACACATCTACCATCAACTTACAGTGCACAAATCCTTCAGAGACAAAGTAGTGCAAAGGTTTCATCATCCAGTAAAATTGTTGAGAAAGAGAAATATATCATGGATGAATACAAAGAGATTAAAATCATAAATGACACTACAAGAAAAAAGGACATTGGTGAGGGTCATGCTTGTGACAGACCTTTAAGGCCTGTCACCAATGTCACATATGGTGGAAGTCCATAAAAGAGCGTCACTGTAAGTGTATATAGTGATGGTCCTTTAAGGCTCGTCACCAAAGCCATTTTCAATGACACTTTTTGAGAGGGTCGTTAAAGCCCCATAACTAATTCTCTCTTTGGTAACACTTGTAGTGACAAACTTTTAATGACCCTCACCAATTCTCTTTTTGTTACTTTTGATGAGGGTCAAATTTTTTTTGTCATCATTGATCATAACAGTGAGTTTTTGATGATGTTATGTTCTTGTTAATATATTTTTTTGTCAAAAGATAATTATTTAAGACCATTATTGTGGAGACTTTTTTATAATATGTCCAACGCCTTAGTGGTTAGAGTCAGTCAATTTTTTAAGAAGAAATTAGTGTGTATCTATTCCCTCAAGTAATGACTAGTACAATAGAATTTTCCTACGAGTCAACACACGATTCATATCTATTAAGTTTATTATCTAGAAAATTCCCTTCAGATAAAGTTCCACTAGTGTGTGTAGGAAATATATTATTTAGTACTTAATAAAAAAAAAATCAATTCTATTAATGAGAAAGAGCTAAGACTCATCAAAAAACTGGGCACACCTTAAATTAATTCTTTGGCACACTCACTTTTCTTAGCACCTTGCATGTCTTGGAAAATATTTGTACCTTGAACATCTTGACATGACATTGACGCCCAAGCACATGGTGGCATGCGCTAGCACAACATAGAACTCTCCTATCATGTGTTGGAATGCATTTAGTCCCTAGCATTCCCTGGAACACCTTGGATGCATGCATTGAAATACATTAGAACCTTGCCCACAATGCCACTTGGCATGTATTGGGACTTATTATTAGTGTGCCTAGCATGCCCATTTTGGAAAATATAAAGTCCCAACTTATTAACCCTCTTACGTGTTCATTTGGTTGCATTTTATCTTGGTTCTTCCTTTTGTTCCTTGACACTTCTTGACACATATTGACATACCCTAGCACCTTGCACATCCTTAGAACCAATCATGTATTGGCATATCCTGGAACTATTTGGCGCATATAATTAACACACCCTGGAAATCCCTAGCACACTTTAGCACTTCTTGACATGCCTTGATATTATCTATCATGCCTTAGCAATACTTATCATACCTTGTCACTCCCTCCTTGGCATGACAACTAGCACTCATTAACACTAGTCTCTGGCACACGTTCCTCATATTCATTAACTTCCATGCATTATGACCTGGTGCTCCCTTAATTTTTTGTCCTATAACTCCTTAGCGCTCCTCAATATGCATTAGCACTCTATAGCACACCTTACCACTCTTAAAAATGCCCTTCCACTTCATAGCATGCATAACATTCCTTGACACATATTGGTGCTTGGCATGTGTTGGCAGCTAGAAAGTATTAGCATGTATGGAATACGTTGATATGCCTTGGTATGATTTGGCATGGTTTACTATTAAATTTATTTGATATCAACTTTTGGAAAGTAGATGAGAAGCAAGAAAGGAATACTTGGCAGTTAGAATGCAGTAAGGCTTTGCACTTGGCACCTATTGGCACCTAGTATTGGTGTGCCTAGCATGTCCCTCTTGGAAAAGGTAAACTGATGACTTATTAACCCTCTTTTGTGTTCATTTTCTTGTATTTTAACTTGTTTCTCCCTTTTTTTTCCTTAACAGTCCATGTCACGCATTGACACACCCTTGCACATCTTGGCATGCCTTATCTCATGGCACATATTACCATGTTTGGCATGACTTCACATAACCTAAAAAATCTTAGCATTCTGTAGCACGCCTTGGCACTCATTTCGTCACAATTATCCTTTACTTTTTTTGACGACTTGGGAATCCAATCAAGTCCTTGGATACTACAGTTCATGTGACAATATTCAGTGGCTTCAACCGCATCAACTTGACCAATTTCACCTACTACAAGTGGATTGTGCCTTTTTCACCTAATAATTGCTTATAACTCATATTATGCCACTCATGTCCAAGCTCAACTTGTCCCACTTAAATAGTTACCAATACAAGGATCACATGATCTAGCCATGGCCATATAAAAACTAAGAAACATAGCTTACACAGACAATATTTCACATGTATGTTCAGTTCATTTAAACAATAGAACATTAAATGATAGTTTGCAAGAGCCACAAGATGCACAATGCACACAAGATATAAGTTGACACAAGACAATTTCCCCAAAAATTATACACAACAATGTACAATATGCAATTATCTAGAATATTTTAAATCATGAACATGTAGCCAAAGTGTGGCACATCTCATATAAAAAAAAAAGCTAAAGGAAAACCAATGTTGTGCGTAGCACAAAGTGATCTCCCTTTGTCTAAAATTACTATGTTGAGCCCTGTATAATAACTGTATGCTTCCATCTTATAGATCCTATTTTGAACTTCTCCTAACTCACTTCGTCCTTAGCACATTTGAATTCTTTGGAACTCCCTGGCACACACTCTTATTCGTTCCTTTCTATGCATTTTGACCTATTTATCCTTTCATATGACTCGACACTCCCTAACACTCTAGTTCAACATTCATTGATATTGTTCGACATGTGTTATCATGCCTTTTTTTCCTTTGCAAGCCCTGACCCTCCCTAGATATCATTCCCGCACAACTACCCTTACTTAATTTGCAATTTGGGAAACCAACCAAACCCTCGCTTGACTACAAGAGATTGAACAAGTTACGGTTACTACAAGTAGACTATGTTGTTGAATTGTGTAACTTGGGAGGTACTCCACAAGCATAGTGAGATGGATTTGTGTGAGTTTGGTCACAAAAGGATTTGTAGGCTATGAAGCCAAGAAAAGGTATTTTGGACCCAAGACGAGGTTTAAATTCTAAAAGAAAATTAAAAAGGAAAATTAATATTTCCTAAGGTCTAAGTGGATAAAACCTGTAATTTCTAGAGGGTAACTAATAGGTATAGGAAAAGCTATTTAAGGAGGCCTTAGGATGAAGGAAAGAACATCAAGTGGAAAGGAGCTCCTTTGATCAAGGGGGTGAAGAGAGATGTAGTCCTAGAGATACCATGATCATTAGCATGTCTAGCATTCATTAATATGTATCGATATGCTTTGGCATGATTTAATATTAAAGTTATTTGAGATCGATTATTGGAAAGTAGAAGAGAAGTAATAGAGGATGATTTGGCACTTATAATGCACTAACACTTGGAACTTGGCACTTATTTCCACCTAGTGTTGGTGTGCATAATATGTCCCTCCAAGAAAATGTAAATTGATGACTTATTAGGCCTATGATGTGTTCATTTCCTTTTAGTTTAACTTGTTTATCCTTTTTTTTGCCTTGATAGTCCCTTGTATGTATTGTCCCACCCTTGCACATTTTTCCATGCCTTAGCACTTGACACATCTTAGAATATTTGACATGCCTTCGAACTATCTGGCACATGTTAGCATTCCCTAGCATTAATGCACACTCATCCCTCAGAACTAGCCTTACATTTTAACACGACTTGGGAACTCGATAAATTCCTTAGCTATTGCAGTTCATGTCACGATATTGGTCTACTTTAGCCATAAAAACTTGATCTATTGCACTTACTACAAGTAGATTGTTCCTTGTTCACCTAATAACTTCATATACCTCATCTTAGGCCACTCATGTCTAAGTTGAACTTTACCCACTTAAGAACTTACTAAGACAAGGATCACATCTATCCATGGTCTTTAAAAAACTAAGCAACATATATTACATAGGCAATATTTCAGATGTATTTCTAGTTCATATAAACAATAGAGCATTAAATGAGAGTTTGCAAGAACCACAAGATACATAAGGAAAACAAGATATAAGTTGGCACAAGCTGAGTGCCCCAAAAATTATACACAACAATGTACAATATGCAATTTTATAAAACAGTTTAAAACATTAGCATTCGGCCAAAGTGTGCCACATGTCATATAAAAATAATAGATAGAAAGAAAAATTGCATTGTGCCCAACATAGAGCCTCCCTTTGTCTAAAATTTATTTTTCTAGTGCCTTATCGCAATCGTAGGCTTGGTTCTTGCAAATCCTATTATGACTTCTTCTAACACACTTCATCCTTGGCGCACCTGACTTCATTGACACTCCTTGGCACACACTCTTATTTTTTCATTTCCATGCATTTTGACCTAGTTCTCCCTTGTGATGCCTCAACACTCCTTAACACTCTCACCATGCATTTAAATTTTCTAGCATGTGTTAGCACACATTTTCATTCCTTGGCATGCCCAAAACCCCCCTAATTATGATTCCCTTACAACTACCCTTACTTAATTTTCAACTTGGGAACCCAACCAAGTCCTCGCTTGACTATAGGAGCCTGACCAAGTTACAATTACTACAACTAGACTATGTTGTTAAATTGTGTATTTTGGGAGGTACTCCACGTGCCTAGTAACATGGGTTTGTGTGAGTATGACCATAAAATTATTTGTGGGAAAATAACCCAAGGATAGGGGCTTTGGACCTGATATGGGTTTCAAAATCTAAAAGAAAATTAAAAAGAAAAAATAGTATTTCCTAAGGTCTGAATGGGTAAATTTTGTAAGTTATAGAGCATTCTTAAGAGGCATGGATAGAAAAATATATTCAAGGAGGCCTTCGTATGAAGGCAAGGACATCAAGTGAGAAGGAGATCATTTGATCAAGCATGCTAGGAGAGATGTAGTCCTAAAGTAGGTCGAGTTAGTGTTTTGAGTAAGTGTTGCTAAAGGGAGGCCATGATCATCCACTAAGAGTGAGATCATCATGTGATGGATCACAAGAACTTCACATATCTTAATGGGTTTAAGATAGGAAGTAGGATGGAATATTGTTGGTTCTCTTATGGTAGATCAAGCTCAAGAGAGGCAGCTCTTGATAATTTGGGCATGTGATTTCAGTGGTGTTTCTGTGTGAAGGCCACATCAAATTTTGAAATAGTATAGGGATTTGAGACCATACATTGTGGTGGTTAGTGGGTTGCAATGTTTGTGATAAATACCAACACAAATGGTGGAGGGTCTACACTAGAATTTAGGGCCAGAACACAAGTAGTCATAGGCGTAATATTGACTAAGGTAATCATAGTTTGAAGGTAAAAGAGATCTAAAGTTTTGGTCAAGATTCAGTCACATAAATGTCCAGAATATATGGATCCATATGTGCTAGGCCGAGTCTCTTACGAGGAAAGAGTTGTCGTTTTTTCTATTGGTGGATAGGGTTTGTTCTAAAGAAAATAAAATAGAAGTATAATCCATATTTAGGGATGTTTCGTAGCATGTTCAATCCATAATTTATGCCATTAAGACAATGACAGATCTGCATAGAAGAAGAGGGGTTGTGACCCTTAGAGAGAGGTTGATCTCTGCAATATATACAACAAATTTGGAAGATGGTTTGCAGAAGTATGTGCGGAGATATAAAATCCAAAGGAAGGTGGAACCTGAGTAGAAGATGGAGAAAAAAATTGTGCCATATGAGGAGTAGATTGACATGAAGAGGAATTTATTTTTGTGGACTATCCATAGATTTCTAGAAAGAGATATGAATCAAGATATAAGCAGTTAGTCAATGGACTATTATTGGATGATTTTTTACCCTAGTTCATTCGTCTACAAATTGTTAGAAGGATGATAAGATTAGTAGTTCATATTTTTTCATAGATTGGACAACAAAGAAATTGGTACATGAGAATATTGATTTTGAGAGGACTCAAATAACTATTAGGTGGCATATTTGAAGAGCCCTATATGAGGGTTGTGTTATGGGCATTAGATCAATAAAATAATTTTCTGTGGTTGGGAAAATTGTTGGAAATCCAAGTACAATTAGAGGGTTTCTAGGTGACTATTAAATAATAGCTCTAAGTCCTGTACTTGTGAAGGAAAACAATATGGATATAAGGGTAGGCATATTGGGCCTAAGGACATGCAGACTTTGAAGGACTAAAGTAGCAGTCAAGTGGGCTAGCCAACTAGCCCTATTTTACTGTATTGTAGAGGATTGCATCATTGAGAAAACAGGAAACCTCCATATCCTTGGACTTGTCATATTGGAGTAGCAGTATGGAAAAATTGGGTAGACCAAAGAGTTTTTCACAATGAAGTTGTGAACAACTGAAATAAAACCCTAAGTGTTGCAAACCTTAAAGGAAAAAAGAGGTAGATAGAGGGAAAAGTTTTTTGAGATGAGTTAAGTAACCTAAATGAGTTGAGTTCATTTATAGAGGTAGATTGAGGAGTTGCATAATGGGAGGAAAGAGGACCTACCAGATGTATTCAAGACATATGGATTGAAATATCTATATGTGGCCACCATCAAAAAGTGGGCCAAGTTTTGTCTTGTTCAAGGTAGATTGGTTGTCAAAGGAGTAACACCAAGCCCTAGTTGTATTCCTTGTATCAATGTGATTGTAAGGGGCTATGATCCCTGGTATGAGAGATATATCCTATTCTATTATAGTTTGTAATTTAATGAAGAACAGTTTGAAAAAGTTAAAATTTTTCAAGTGTTGATCCCTTGATGTGTGTAGATTTCGTTGTGCAAAGCAGATGCATTGCGGCACTTGAGTGTGTTTTCATCAATGATTCTAAGACCAAACCCAGATTCTCATGTGTCGTGGAAATTCAACATATGCATTGTTCACCTAAGAACTAAATTTAGTTCATCTTAGACTACTCATGTCCAATCTCAACTAATCCCACTTAAAAAGTTACAAAGACAAGGCTCATCACATCCACCTATGGTCGTAAAACAACTAAGAAACATGATTTACATCTTGACATACCATAACACTTGACATGTCTTGAATGCCTTGGCATTATGTGGCATGTGCTACCATCAACTACATTCCTTGAAATTATTTTACATTATCTAACACACCTTAGCACTTCCTGACGTGCCTTGGTAGTTTAACATACCTTGGCACTTCCTAGCATATAACCTTGTCACTCCCTCCTTAACACACATAGAACTCACTGACACTCCTTATCACACACCCTTATTCATTTATTTCCACACATTTTTATCTAGTGCTTCCTTGTATTTACCTGACACTCCCTAACACTCCCTAGCACACATTGACAAACCCTAACACTTGGCTCATCTTCGCATGCTATCCTAGCACTCTAGTATTCCTTGCCACTACCTAGCATACCTTGCCGCTCTCTCGTTAGGACACCTAGAGCTCATTGAAACTCCTAGTCACAAAATTTTATTCATTCATTTCCATGCATTTTTACCTAGTTCTCCCTTGTGTTTCCATAACTTACTTAACACTCCTTCCCACGTGTTGGTACACCATAGCACCTAAGACATCTTGGCATGTCACCTTGGCCTCTAGCATGCCTTAACACTGCCTAGCATACCTTGTCACTCCCTCCTTAGCACAGCTGGAACTAATTGACACTTCCAATAAAAAACTCTTATTTGATCATTTCCATGCATCTTGATGTAGTGCTCCCTTGTGTTTCCCTGTAACTCCTAGTTAACACTTCCGTGCACGGGTTGGCACATCTTGGCCGCATGCCGCCCTAGCACTCTAGCATTCCTTATCACTGCCAATCATGCCTATTCACACCTCCTTAGCACACTTGGAACTCATTGAAAATCCTTGTTACAGATTCTTATTCATTCATTTCCATGCATTATTACATAGTGATCCCTTTTTGTTTCTCTAACACTCCCTAACACTCCTTGGCACACATTGGCATACCCTGGAACTTGGCACATCTTGGCATGATTTCCTTGCACTCTATCATGCCTTGGAATTGCCTAGCATACCTTTTTACTCCCTCCTTATCACACCTATAATTTTCTAACACTCCCTATCACACACTCTTATTCAATCACTTCAATGCAATTGAAACTAGTCCTCCATTCTATTTCGTTGGCACTCCCTAGCATGTGTTGGCGCCAAACCATAGCACCTACCACATATTGGATTTTGTAACATGCCTTAGAAATTTCTAGCACGAGTTAAGAATGCTTGAGATTAATTCCTTGGGACACCCTCGAACTCCTTAACTATCGTTTCCTCATGACTACCCTTACTGTATTTAGACTTGGGAACCCAATCAAGTCCTGCCTTGGCTACAACAACTTGACCAAGTTTCATTTACTACAAATATACTATGCCTTGTTCAACTAAGAATGGATTGTAACGAATTATAGGATACTCATGGAAAATATTAACTCATCCCACTTAACATGTTACCAATTCAAGGCTCGTGTCCAATCATGGCCATAAAAAATCTGAGAAACATAGTTTACATCTTGACATGCCATAACACCTAGAACGTCTAACAATCCTTTGGCACTATGTGGCACATTTTAGCATCCCTTGCATTCCTTGATATTCTTTGGAACTCCCTAACACACCCTACCATTTCTTCACATGCCCTGGATCTCTAGCATGCCTTAGCATTGCCTAGCATATAACCTTGTCATTTCATCCTTATCACAGTTGGAACTTGTTGACACTCCCTATCACACACTCTATATTCATTCATTTCCATGCATTTTGAACTAGTTCTCCCTTATATTTCCTTGGTACTCCCTAACACTCCCTAACACACATTGGCACACCCTCTAACTTGCCACAATTGGCATGTCACCCTGACACTGTCATTCATTAGCACTACCTAACATACATTTTCATTCCCTCCTTAGCACACCTAGAATTTTCTAACAATCCATGTCACACACTCTTATTCATTAATTTCCATGCATTTGAAACTATTCTTCCCTTGTTTTTCCCTGGAATTCTATAACACTCCCTGGCATATATTGGCACACCCTAGCACCTGGCACATCTTGGCATGTTTCCCTAACCTCTAACATACCTTAGCACTACCTAGCATACATTTTCACTCCCTCCTTAGCACACTTGGAACTTATTGATACTTCCTGTCAGATTATCTTAATTTTTCATTTGCATGCATTATTTTCACCTAGTGCTCCCTTGTGTGTTGCTATGACTCCCTAACACTTCCTAGAATGTGTTGGCACACCTTGGCACCGGGCACATCTTGGCCACATGCCACTCTGGCAAACTAGCATGACTTAGCACTGCCTAACATAACATGTCACTCCCTCCTTAACACACCTGGAACTCGTTGATACTTCCTGTCACACACTCTTATTCATTCATTTCCATGCATTTTTACATAGTTCTCCCTTTTGTTTCCTTGGAACTCGCTAACACTCAACACACATTGGCACTTGGCACATATTAGTATCCTTGTATGCTTTCCTAGCACTCTAGCATGCCTTAGAAATATCTATCATACCTTAACACTCCCTCCTTAGCAAACCTGGAACTCCATAGAATGCCCTATAACTCCCTGACAAATATTGGTTCTTGGCACTTAGTGGTACTTGAAAATTCCTGCCATGTTTTTGGATGCCCTGGAATTCCTTGGCATGGTTTAATGTAAAGTTTATTTGAGATCAATTATTCACAATTAATAAAGAAGTAATAAAATATGATTTGGAACTCAAGACACACTAAAACTTAGCCCTTGCCATGTATTTTCACTAGTGTTGGTATGCCTATAATACCTCTCTTGAAAAGGTAAGGTCATGAATTATTAACCCTCATATGTGTTCATTTATTTCATTTTAACTTGGTGTCCCATTTTGTCACCTTACATCCCTTGATACGCGTTCGCATACCATAACAGTTGGCACATATAATCATGCCTTAACACATGGCATGTCTTGGCATGCATTGGCATGCCTTGGCATTATCTGGCACATGTTAGCACAACCTAGCACTTCTTGAAATGCCATAGCATTTTGTAGCATGCCTTGTCACTCCCCCCTTGGCATCCCTGACACTCGCTGACACTCCCCAACACACCCTCTTATTCAATCATTTCCATTCATTTTCACTCAATGATTTATGTTTTATGGGGTGCATGTCTATAAAGAGTTCCTCTAAGAGAATAAAAAAATGATCACACCATTACTAACATAAGTAATTTCGATATTCTACTTGAATGGCATTAGGAAACTACAAAAGAGATTTTAAGAATGACCACATAGAATTTTTAGATATATCCTCAAACCACGGAAGTTTCCTTCAATCTTCAAGACTTTTACCAATGAAACCCAAAAGGTCAAACATATCAGAATAGTAAATCACAAGAATACTAAATTAATCTATGTTTCACACAATGCATTGATGCACTTCTTGATCCGTGGGATGTGGGACACTTACCCATCAAGCATAAGTGTAATTCTACGTTTTGCTTAAAGCACGTGAGCCTTGTGGGCAGGTCGGCTCTTCATTATATATTAAATACGGCTGGTTTATCACGATATTTATAATGCTCGGGTATTGCGTTGATTAGCATTGTGACTTATATTGTTTGGTGTCGAGTTTCGGCTGTGACTTACATTGTTTGGTGCGAGTTTCTGGCTTATTACAGCATAATGTCGTATTCAAAGGATTCTCACTACAGCGAGGTATTGGGTAACTCATATTTATTTTAATAAATGACATGACATCACCAATTGATCTAGGAAGTCTACTCATTTCAGAATTGTTTGAGCTCAACGACTATTATTTTTTCATCATAAGCCAACTATAACGAGGTACTAACGGTCTATGCCACTATTTTTCATGCTTAGGTTGCTCGTTTGGCTTCCAAAAATGGTAATGATATCCTGGCTATGTACACGTTATTTAGCAGTTTGGATGTGAATGATGATATGACCAGAAATTTTGGTCTCGGAGAACTGTATCAAAAGGTACTGAAGAATTTATATTTCTGTTTACGTTAGAGCAGAGTAAATGACATTTAATTGAAATCTCTATTGTATTGCAGAGCTTTAACACTAACTTTTGAATTCATGTTTGAGAAAGATGGGATTACTTTATAGCAGAATTATGATATGGAGTTATGAGGTTGATGAAGTCATTTTTGTTTCAGAATTGTCATGATTATGAACTCCTTAGAAGCACGCCAAATATGGAATTTAGGAAGAAGTTCTGCATCCAATTTGTTCGATTGGTTTATAGTTTGTCAAATTTCCAAAGGTAATAGACGTGGGCTTTTTATTCGTTTCAAATTCCCCTAATATTAATTCTATTGGAAAATTTCTTTGACTACATTGATAATTATTGTATGCCTTGTGATAAATCAGCTTGGAGGGTTTAGATGAAGAGTGGTCTTCACTCATAGTATCGAAGAATTTGTGAGCATCAAAGAGCACAACAGAATCGACGATTGCGAATCATTTCTATATTAATATTTGCTGTTCATTTTCATAAGAGGAGATGGAAGTGCAACCCGACCTAACAACAAGTGTGTTTTAGTTGCATTTAATCTATAAGGCGCTTCTCGTGAAATATGTGCATCCGTCAACACGTTCAAATTATCGTCATTACTAGCTTTGTAGAGTGGGTATGTGTACAAACAAGATGATTACGAGAAAGCAAAGTCATTTATAAACCAGATAAAGTGAGAGTCTATAAGCAGGCAAGATTGATGTTCTGAGATGTCGGCTGCAAATTTTCATCGACCACCTTGTTAGCAAAGCATGCGGCTACTGTGGTATTCCTGAGTTCTTATAAATAATGGTAACGAGGATCATGTTAAAAAGGGAGGATGAGGTCAAGCATATGTCTATCGTTCAGCTTCATTCAGTTTAATTTCACAAGATCGCTGCAGAACTGAAAAACAAGAATTGTATGGCAAGAATAATCGATGTCGTTCGAAAGGCTGTGCCACCGAATTTTGAAACATCACAATTACAAGGTGATCCAAAAAGAAAAGAAAGTAATCAAACAGGGGATGTACAGAGCAGTTCTACTGGACCTTCTGGTACGAAGGACTAGAGTCGATTTTAGGTGTTATTTAACTAGATTAGATTTAAGTTGTTAGTTGAGAATTGACATGAATTAATTAGGAGGATTATGAACTAGTTAATGTTAAATATTTGCGATATGTCTTATGATATGAGATTCTACTGGACCTTCTGGTACGAAGGACTAGAGTTGATATATGAGATTCTACTCGACCTTCTGGTACGTAGGACTGGAGTCTATTTTAGGTGTTATTCAATTAGATTTAAGTTTGTTGGTTGAGAATTGATATTAATTATGAGGATTATGAACTATCTAATGTTAAATATTCTGATATGTTTAATGATATGAGAATATTTAAATGTACTTGAAATAAGGATTTGGTATCCAAAAAAATGTGTGAGGAAGGATTCTCGCGATTCATATTATCTGACCAGCTTTAATTTCTATTGACAATCGATAAGCACTGAAGTATTATCGTGAGGTTAATGTAAACTATTTATGGTAATGGTAAATTCACATTATTATTATTATAGGACAAATATTGATTATATTGTTTTGTAATAAAGTATGATTGAAAGTGAGTTTTTTAGTAGTTAATGTTAAATATTTGTGATTAGTGGTAAATACATTTAGTGGTAATTTTGATATTTATTAATGGTGAATATACTTGATTATTATTATATAGGATAAGTATTGGATTATGTGAAAATATTAGTTATGAGAAAATATTCATACACATTATTATTAAATTGGACAAGTGTGGATTATATTGTTGTGTAAGAAAGTATGGTTTTTTGAAGTGATTAATGAATATTAGGTTGTGTTCCTTCATATAAAGGATTTTTTTTTCTCAATAATTTTTGTTTAAGTTTGATATCTTTTAATGGTAAATTCACATTATTATTATTATAGGACAATTATTGGATTATATTGTTTTGTAAGAAAGTATGGTTTGTAAAGTGATTTTTTAGTAGTTAATGTTAAATGTTTGTGGTTAGTGGTAAATGTATTTAGTAGTAATTTTGATATTTAATAATGGTAAATACACATGATTATTATTATATATATAAGTATTGGATTATATTGTTTTGTAATAAAGTATTGTTTGTAAGATGACTTCTTTTATAATGAGTAATGGGTAGTGTTTCTTAGTTTTTTTTTATTGGCAGTGGAAAATGTATTTTTTGTTTTTCTTCAAAGTGTTTCCATGAATTATTTTTTATAACTAGAAGAATGTTTGGTAGTGTTATTCTATTTTAAGGTTTTTTTTTTTTTTCTCTCAATATTTTTGGTATTGTTAATTATAAATGTATTCAATGTTTCTCTTTCAAGTTTAGTGTTTGTAAATAGTTACATGTATTATACTAATTTGGTTGATATTGCAGATGAGATATCCTCCCATTCACTATACTCAGATATGTCGATTATGTTATATCTAGATAATGGTTAAATTGATGTTATGTTGATGCGATTATGATTATACATGTATGATGATAATCTAGTTGATCTTGCAGATGAGATATCCTCCCATCAACTATACTCAGGTATGTTGACTCAATGATCCCTCCCCATCCTTCTACCTATGCCAGGATCCACGCACGTAGCCAAAGCTCTTCCAGAATCCGTAAGTCTCTGTCATGATGACATTGAATAGATCCAATCTACAAATTACGACCATATTCCTTTCCGTTGCCACAAATTCCACAAGCATGGCCATCTTTACAGAGATTTCCCTCTCAATATACCCCCGAAGCCCTACCCTTCCACTGAGACCTTTGACCCTAATGGCTTCACCAAGGTTTCCTCTCGCAAAATACATGCAAAAAAACTCGTCCCTAACCTGATACCTTCCCAACCCTCCACCAAAAACACTTTTCACCTCCTAGCTAGTCAATCCCTAGAGGATGGACCCCTCACTTCCTCCTCAATAGATCTCGCCACCCTCAATTCTCCCCTCCCCAACCCCTCTTCTCCTCGGAAATCCTCAACCTTGTAGGTTTTAACCCTGAACAGAAATTATCTACACATGAATCTTATAACAGAAAATAAGCAATAGCGAGAGCATAAAACATAAAACAGATAAACATTGATATTTTCCCCTGGATCCCAAATTGGGACGACCAACTTGATTTTCATTCCTTTTAGTGTTACAACACATATATATACATGCCGAAGAATACATGAACCCTAATCCATTAACCCTGGATTAGAACATAACCGTAGTTCCCTTGATCGGATCTACAAAATACCAGGAGCCGAAAACCATCGTACCCCAAAACCATGTGAAAAACCATGCACAAAACAATGGGCGTGAACTACCCACCAGAAATTAAGGACCAAAAAATTTTCACCGGGGTGCTGCCTCGGACCCAGACATGGGGGCTACCCCACCCACCCCATGAGGTAGTGGATAGTGCACGATGTATGCTTTGCGCTCTATCAATTGCAGATCCAAATGAAGAAATAGTGACACATGGCACACCGTACAAGTGCGCTCTACTGAAATAGTCCATAACTAGGGCATTGTGAGAAATTTGGTATAACTCTCTCTTGAAGAATCCAAATTGGGTCATACCTGTGGAATTGGAAAGATGACTCAGAGGACTACTATATGACTAAAAATTAGATATTGAGGATCTGAAATAACAAAGATACGCAAGATTCAATATCAAGATCCTAGAAGGCAAGAAAAAGATAGATCATGTGTTGTCAAGGATTGCATAGGACCAGAATTTCTACGGCAGAATAGCAAAGTAAGGTGCAGCAGAGGGTAGCATGACAAGAGCAGTAACCAAGGTACATAACAGCAGCAAGAATTTCATCATATGAAGTCTTCAAGTGGGCAGCACTGCATACACATTGTAAAGGTATCATCATACTTAGTCATTGTAAATACATTATTGTACAAATTGTACTAGTGTCTATCTGCCAAGGGTTGAAGAGGCAGTGTTGGGAGGTCTAGGATCATCATTAGGTGGTTGTGTCAAAGTTGAGGTTATGGTCTAGTATATCTTCTTCTTCTACATCATTCTATATCATTGTAAAGTGGACCATTTTCCCTGGTACGGGAGTCCATTCTTCTTTTATTATTCTATAGGGTGGTAGGGTGGTGCTAGGGTGAGTTGTAGCTCATTGGGTGTTGGGGCATCCTTTCAGTGACTACTGAATAATCTCGGCCGTTGGAGCATCCATCCAATGGGAGCTGGAGAAGAATGCTTTTCTAGATTCTAGGAAGTTGGAGCATTATTTTCAATTGGAGTTGAAAAGAATTATTAGAAAAGCATTAGGTGGTTTTTGTCCCGGAGTGGGTTTCCACCTTAAAAAATGTGTGCATTTGTGTTCCTCTTGTTTGCTGCTATCATTGTACAAACACTAATAATAATTGAAGATTAACTAATGCTCTAATTGAAAGGAATATTGAATATGCCCACCTCTCTCTGTTATTTGGAACAGACTGGTATCAGAGCTTGGTTCCTTCAATAGCAATTTAACAGCTGGAAGGAGGTCATGGAGCATACCAAGAATGGTGTACCTGTATTCAATGAAAATAATTATGCACTCTGGAAAGGAAGAATGGAGGTCTATCTCTTGGCGCAAGGTTACGAAGTATGGGACACTGTTCAAAATGGATTTACATCAACTACGGATGAACAAGGTAAGAAGAATTTAGTAAATGATGCAAAAGCAAAGAATATTATTATCGGTGGACTTATTAAATCTGCTTATCATAAGGTGTTGGGTTGTAAAACTGCCAAAAATGTATGGGACAAGCTTGAGAATATATATGCAAGTGACTCAAATGTCAAAGAAGCAAAGCTTCAAATCTATAGAGCAAAATTTGAGCAACTCAGAATGAAAGAAGATTGCAACATTGCTACATACTTCCAATACGTTGATGAAATAACCAATACTCTGGAAGGATTGGGAGAGCCAGTTGACGAGAAGACTATTATATGGAAGATTCTTAGAATGTTACTAGGGAGATTCAACCCAAAGGTATCGGTCTTAGAATACAGTGCAAATCTGGACAAACTCAGCAAGGAAGAATTACATGGAGTTCTCATAGCATATGAAATGAGACTTGATGAAGAAAAGGGTACTTCAAATCTAGAAACTGCGTTCATTGCATCTAAGCAAACCAATAAGGACAAACAACCTTCAATTGAAATGACATGCACCTGCAAGTGTGAAGAAAAGGGAGATGATGGAGAAGGTCTTTCAGATGAAGAATATGCTTACATTACGAGAAAACTAAAACCTGGTAAGGGAAAATTCAAAGGTAAACTTCCATTGATATGTTTCGGTTGTGGTGAGGTTGGGCATTTCGTAGCAAAATGTCCGAACAAAAGTGATGGAAACTCAAAAGGAAAGAAAGGCTTTAAGAAATTCAACAAGCAAGGCAAAAAGAAAGGATCCAAAAGGAACTTTCTCTCTAAAGAAGATAGCTTATCATCCGATGAAGAAAGTGACAGCAAAGAAGAAGCCAATGAGAAAGTATTGTTTATGGCCAAGCACAATAAACAAGAAGTATCAAACAATGAAGAATAAGGGTTGACCATAGAAGAATTTTATGAGGAGGCAATCAAGCTTATAAAAGAGCTCAATGCTGAGAAGATCCGTTCCAACACTCTTGAAGAACAAGTTCAAGGTCTCAAAATTGAGGTTGAAGAACACAAATGTATTGAAGAGTCACTTCAAAAGAAGTTGGAAGAAAGCAACCAAGAAAGGGAAGCATTAGAAGCTGAAGTAGTCTCGTTGCGTAAGGAAGTGAAGAAGGGAAAAACTGTCCAAAACTATGCTAATAGCTCAAAGGCATTGGAAGAAATCATCAACAATCAATGATCTTACAACGAAAAAACTGGCCTCGGTTACAAAGAAGAAGAAGAAGGACCTTCTACAACAAAATACAATGAACCTATGAGATCTGACATGCATGTAGACTTCATTGGACAAGATTCGCAAGCACATCCTTGGAAGACGATACCTCGATGAAGATTTCCATCCAGGTACCAACATATTTTTCATGGCTATTGTTATTCATGTGGAAAATTTGGTCATAAAGCTATAGAATGTCGCATGTACCCTAAGAACCAATAAAATTCCAGGAGATCCTTCAAATATGAACCTCCCAGGGCTCAACGAAACATCAATAGATTTGAACATTTAATAAATAATATGGAATGTTACAAATGTCAGAACTTTGGACACATAGTCAGAGACTGCAGACTTGAAAATCCTCCAGAAGAATCTTTGAAGCCACAGAATGAACGACCATGGAAGAAGAAGAAGACTGATAATTGTGCTCTTGCTCTCAAGGCTCAAAACAACAAAGATGTGTGGTATGTTGGCAGAGCTGAAAATTTCTCAGCATATGGTGGATATAGAAATAAATTTGTATCTCTAAAGAAGAAGGATGGAACCATATCCTTTGGAAATGATGGATCTTCAAATGTTATAGGATCGGTACCATCACTCTGAGAAAGATTGAGAATGTTCGTAATTGAAAACATGAATCAAAATCTGCTCATTGTTGGACAAATGTGTGATCAAGGACACACAATGCTATTCAAATCCACAAAATGTGAAATCAAGAAAGGCAGGTATGGTAAAATTGTGGCTACAGCAAGTCGAGCTCCAAATGACATATGTGTTATGGATGAAACAACTAAAGCATGTATACTAGCTAAAAAAGATGAAATTTGGTTATGGCACAAACTAATGGGTCACATAAACTTTGACAATCTTGTCAGGATAAGAAAAAAGGAAGCAGTATGAGAAATGCTAAAAATCTTAAAACCTTCCAACACACTATTTGAGGCATGTCAACATGGCAAGCAGACAAAAGTCCAATTTAAAACAAAAGAACACTTTGCATCACATCGATTGGAATTGATACATACTGATATATGTGGTCCTGTGAGAACAAAAGGCTTAGACGAAGAATTATATTTCATGTTGATGATAGATGACTATACCAGGATGACAGCCGCCAGTTTCCTAAAGAAAAAATCTGAAGCATTTGAGTGCTTTAAGATCTACAAGGAGTTGGTTTAAAATGAAACTGATTTGAAAATAAAGTGTTTAAGATCAGATAATGGTGGAGAATTCACTTCCAAATTATTTCAACAATACTATTATGAAAATGGAATAAAAAGGAAATTTTCAACAGCATGAACACCTCAACAAAATGGAGTTGCTGAAAGAAAGAATAGAACTGTACAGGAAATGGGTAGAACAATGTTGAAGGACTCAAAATTGGATGAAAAATTATGGGTTCAAGAAATTGATACGACAGTCTTCATTATCAACCGAAGTCTTCTCAGAAATAATTGCAACAAGACTCCATATGAATTATGGAAAGGAAAACCAGCTAATGTAAAATATTTCAGAATCTTCAGAAGCAAATGTTATATCAAAAGAGAAGATAA
The DNA here is from genome assembly GCA_034641835.2 of Pinus albicaulis. Lineage (NCBI taxonomy): Eukaryota > Viridiplantae > Streptophyta > Pinopsida > Pinales > Pinaceae > Pinus > Pinus albicaulis. The sequence continues at coordinate 540,406,356 of CM076578.1, read as the reverse complement.
AAATTTGGGTAAGTTTGAATCACGTGTTGATGAAGGTATCTTTGTTGGTTACTCACGCAAAAGAAAGGCCTATAAATGCTATAATATAAGAAGAAAACAGATAGTGGAGAGCATAAATGTTACATTTGACGAAGATGGTGTTATAGCGAGTAATGATGAGGATCTAGAATTTTTGAAACTTGAGACAAAGGCTGAAAAAGACACAAATAAAATTGTAGAACAAGAAGCAAATATCAACGAGGAAGAAGTAAACAATGATCATCAAGATATACCAGAACAACAACAAGAAGCTCCTCCAAGGAGAAAAAAAGAGTGGATTCAAAAGAACCATCCATAAAATCAAATCATTGGTGACATAAATGAAGGTCGACAACTTCGTTCATCACAACAAGCTCACGTTGCTTTTCTAGCAACCTTTGAGCCTAGTAGTTTTGAGGAAGCCAGCCAGAATGAACATTGGGTAGCAACTATGAATGAAGAATTGGATCAAATTGAGAAGAATAACACCTGGGAATTAGTTCCACGACCAAAAGATAAAAATGTCATTGGGACTAAATGGGTGTTTAGGAACAAATTGAATGAAGATGGGCAGGTTACCAGAAACAAAGCAAGATTGGTTTGCAAAGGCTATGCACAAGTGGAAGGAATTGATTTCGACGGAACATTTGCACCAGTTGCCAGAATGGAAGCCATCCGAATGTTTCTCGCCTATGCATGTTCAAGAAAAATCAAAGTCTACCAAATGGATGTTAAGTCAACATTTATGAATGGAGAATTAGAAGAAGAAGTTTACATCGAACAACCTGAAGGTTTTCTACTATCACAAAAAGAAGACTATGTCTGCAGGTTAAAGAAGGCTCTATATGGTCTCAAGCAGGCTCCTAGAGCATGGTATGCTTGTCTTGATGGATATCTATGTCAACAAGGGTTCAAGAAAGGTACTGTTGATAGCAATCTTTATGTACAAATAGATAAAGATAATTTAACAATCATTGAGGTATATGTGGATGATATAATATTTGGTAGCAATGATGATCGACTAAGTAAGAAATTTTCTACAAAGATGCAAAGTGAGTTTGAGATGTCTTTACTTGGTGAGATGACATACTTCTTAGGGCTTCAAATATCTCAGCAAGAGAAAGGAATATTTATATGTCAAGCCAAGTACATCAAGGAAATTCTCAAGAAATTCAAAATGGAAGATTGCAAACCCGTCCTTACTCCGATGGTAACAGGTTGCAAATTGAGCATAGACGACTCATCTAAGGATGTGGATCAGAGGTTGTACAAATCTATGATTGGTAGTCTTCTATATGTAACAGCCTCTCGGCCAGATGTTATGCAAGCAGTTGGACAAGTAGCAAGATTCCAAGTAGCACCAAAAGAATCACATATTAATGTCATCAAAAGAATTCTTCGATATCTAAAGGGCACAGAAGAATATGGTTTGTGGTATCCCAAGGGTAACAATCTCATTATTCAAGCCTTTACAGATGCAGATTGGGCAGGAAGCATTGATGATCGTAAGAGTACTAGTGGAGCAGCATTCTATCTAGGTGGTTGTCTCGTATCATGGTTGAGCAAAAAGAAAACTTCAATCTCGTTATCTACAGCGGAAGCAGAATACATTGTAGCAGCATCATGTTGTGCTTAAGTCCTTTGGATGAAACAAACTTTGCAAGATATTCAAGTACAATTCAATGAGCCTATTCCCATATTCTGTGACAACACTAGTGCCATCAGCATCTCCAAGAATCCTGTCATGCATTCAAAAACAAAACACATTCCAATCAAATATCATTTTGTTAGAGAACAAGTCGCTGAAAAGAATATCAAACTTGAGTATGTTTGTACAAAAGAACAAATTGCTGATATCTTCACTAAACCTTTACCTAGTGAAGCATTTGAATATCTTCGTCAAAAGCTTGGGATTCTCCCAAGTTCTCATTAGATTATAGGTCTGCAGGACGGTTGTGTGTCAGGGGGAGTGTAAGTGTGTACAGGTCTGCAGGAAGGTTGTGTGTCAGCGGGAGTGGAAGTGTGTATAGGTCCGTAGGATGGTTGTGTTTCAGGGGGAGTTACCCTTTGCCATTGATGTCAAAGGGGGAGAGAATGTTGTAGGAAGAGGTGTCATGATCGCAGGGGGAGTACTTGTGTTGCCATCAATGGCAAAGGGGGAGATTGTTGATCAGCGGTTGTCATTGATGTCAACCCAAGCAGCACCAGGGGCTAACCCAATATTGCATGGGAATTTTGACCTACCAAATTAATATATTCTGGGTCAATAATTATTTTGATGGTTTCTACTTGTCGAGATGTTTCTATTGATATATGGCACACCATGTAATTCTTCATGGTTTGAGAGATATTCATGTTTGAAGTTTGTACCCCCAATTAGTGGGATAAAACCCCATGGGGTTGGGGCATGGGTCATTGAAAAGTCATAATTAATATTTTTTAAGCTCCTAAAATCCCTCCCACGTTCACTTGTTGAAGCCCTTCTCAACCTAATCATTTATACAAATTGTGATCCTCATTTCCTCCTTAGGTAAGGGATTTCGCCATCTGAAATAGGTCATCGTGGAATTTGCGCACTAACTTTTTTTTCTTCAAAGGATCAGAAGCTGAAATTTTTATGAGGCGAAGCCGAAATCCTGAGGAAGCTTTTGTAAAAATTTTAGATCAAGGTGTGCAATATTTGTGGAGATATGATCTATGGAAGTCAGGGTTTTGGCAGGCTCTTTAAATTCATCTCAAAGAAGTGACCTTGGTAAATTCATCATAACTCTCTCTCTGAGTATGAGATTGGAATTCCGTAAAGAGTGGCGGATAGTGCATAGTCTAAAATTTGTTCTCTATCAATTTTAGAGCCAAATTAATAAAAAAGTGACACGTGGCATGCCATACAAGTGCACGCTGCTAAAAAAGTCCATAATTAGGGCATTGTGAGAGATTGGGTATAACTCTCCCTCGAGGCAACATCCAAATTAGGACAACACTAGATTCCATTGGAAAGCAAACTCGTAATAATACTACAAGACAAAAAATCAGATATTGAGGATCTGAAATAGCAGAGATACACCGTATTCACACCAGCTCCCAGAAGGAAGAAAAAGCTAGATCATGTGTTGTCAAGGGTTGCAAAGGACCAACATTTTCTACTAAGCAAAGCAAAGCAAGGTGCAACAAGAGGGTAGCATGAAAAGAGAAAAAACCAAGGTGCATAACAAAAATAGGGAAGCTCATCATATGAAGTCTTCAAGGGCAAAGACTGCATACAATCATTGTACGTAGTCATTGTAAATACATTATTGTACAAATTGTACTAGTATCTATCTGCCAAGGGTTGAAGAGGCAGTGTTGGGAGGTCTAAGATCATCATTAGGTGGTTGTGTCAAATTTGGGGTTATGGTCTAGTATATCTTCTTCTTCTACATCATTCTATATCATTGTAAAGTGGACCATTTTCCCTGGTACGAGAGTCCATTATTCTTTTATTATTCTATAGGGTGGTAGGGTGGTGCTAGCTGGGCGTTGGAGCGTCAACCCAGTGGGAGCTGGAGAAGAATGCTTTTCTAGATTCTAGGAAGTTGGAGCTTTATTTTCAATTCCAGTTGAATATTAAAAAATTATTAGAAAAGCATTAGGTGGTTTTTGTTCCGAAGTGGGTTTCCACCTTAAAAAATATGTGCATTTGTGTTCCTCTTGTTTGTTGCTATCATTGTAAAAACACTAATAATAATTGAAGATTAACTAATGCTCTAATTGAAAGGAATACTGATTCACCCCCCCCCCCCGTCCCCCCCTAGTATTTCCAACAGAAACTACATCTGATACCAAATTCAAGCTTATGTATAGGAAGAAAAAAAAACTAAATCTAATGATAGAGCAGGAAGAGACAGTTGAAACCATTGAAACAGATATTGTTGTCAGAGACGATGCACCTCCAACACTTTCATAAGAAACACATCTACCATAAATTTCCAATACACAAATCCTTAAAAAACAAAATAGTGCAGAGGTTTCATCATCCAGTAAAATTGTTGAGAAAGAGAAAGATATATTGCAGAAATAAAAAGAGATTAAAATCACAAATGACACTAAAATAAAAAAGGACGTTGGTGAGGGTCATTCTTGTGACAGACCTTTAAGGCCTATCACCAATGTCACATATGGTGGCAGTCCATAAAAGAGTGTCACTGCAAGTGTATATAGTGATGGTCCTTTAAGGCTCATCACCAAAGCCATTTTCAATGAACCTTTTTGTGAGGGTCATTAAAGGCCCATAACTAATTCTCTCTTTGGTGACACTTGTAGTGACGAAATTTTAATGACCCTCACCAATGCTCTTTTTGTTAATTTTGGTGACAGTCAAAAAATGTTTGTCATCATTGATCACTCCAGTGAGTTTTTAATGACGTTATGTTCTTGTTAATATATTTTTTTGTCAAAAGATAATGATTTAAGACCATTATTGTGGAGAATTTTTTATAATATGTCCAACACCTTAGTGGTTAGAGTTAGTCAATTTGTTAAGAAGTAATTAGTGTGTATCATTTCCCTCAAGTAATGACTAGTAGAATATAATTTTCCTATGAGTCAACGCATGATTCATATCTAGCAAATTCCCTTTAGATAAAGTTCCACTAGTGTGTGTAGGAAATATATTATTTACTACTTAATAAAAATTTGTCAATTATATTAATGAGAAAGAGCTAACACTCCTCAACAAACTAGGCACACCTTAAATTAATTCCTTGGCACACTAACTTTTCTTAGCACCTTGCATGTCTTGGAAAATATTTGTACCTAGAACATCTTCACATGACATTGATGCCCAAGCACATGGTGGCATGCGCTAGCACAACATAGAACTCTCCTATCATGTGTTGGAATGTATGTAGTCCTTAACATTCCCTGGAACACCTTGGATGCATGCATTGAAATACATTAGCACTTGGCCCACAATGCCACTTGGCATGTATTGGGACTTATTATTAGTGTGCCTAGCATGCCCATTTTGGAAGATATAAATTCCCAACTTATTAACCCTCTTATGTGTTCATTTTATTGCATTTTATCTTGGTTCTTCCTTTTGTTCCTTGACACTTCTTGACACATATTGACATACCCTGGCACCCTACACATCCTTAGAACCAGTCATGTATTGGCATATCCTGGCACTATTTGGCACATATAATTAACACACCCTGGAAATCCCTAGCACAATTTGGAACTTCTTGACATGCCTTGATATTCTCTATCATGCCTTACTAATACTTATCTTACCTTGTCACTCCTTCCTTGGCATGAAAACTAGCACTCATTAACAATAGTCCCTGGCACACGTTCCTCATATTCATTAACTTCCATAAATTATGACCTGGTGCTCCCTTAATGTTTTGTCCTATAACTCCTTATCACAAATCAATATGCATTATCACTCTCTAGCACACCTTACCACTCTTAAACATGCCCTTCCACTTCATAGCATGCACAACACTCCCTGACACATATTGGTGCTTGGCATGTGTTGGCACCTGGAAAGTATTGACATGTATGGAATACATTGATATGCCTTGGTATGATTTGGCATGGTTTAATATTAAATTTATTTGATATAAACTGTTGGAAAGTAGATGAGAAGCAAGAAAGGAATACTTGGCAGTTAGAATGCACTAAGGCTTTGCAATTGGCACCTATTGGCACCTAGTATTGGTGTGCCTAGCATGTCCCTCCTGGAAAAGGTAAACTGATGACTCATTAACCCTATTTTTTGTTTATTTTCTTATAGTTTAACTTGTTTCTCCCTTTTGTTTCCTTAATAGTCCCTGTCACCCATCGAAACACCCTTGCACATCTTGGCATGCCTTATCACTTGGTGCATATTAGCATGTTTGGCATGACTTCACAGAACCTGGAACATCTTAGCATTCCGCAGCATGCCTTGGCACTCATTTCCTCACAATTATCCTTTACTTTTTTTCACGACTTGGGAACCCAATCAAGTCCTTGGATACTACAGTTCATGTGACAATATTCGCTTGCTTCAACCGCAACAACTTGACCAATTTCACCTACTACAAGTGGATTTTTCCTTGTTCACCTAAGAATTTCCTATAACTCATATTTTTCCACTCATGTCCAATCTCAACTTGTCCCACTTAAATAGTTACTAGTACAAGGATCACATGATCTAGCCATGGCCATAAAAAAACTAAGAAACATAGCTTACACAGGCAATATTTCACATGTATGTTCAGTTCATATAAACAATAGAACATTAAATGAGAGTTTGCAAGAACCACAAGATGCACAAGGCACACAAGATATAAGTTGACACAAGAAAAGTTCCCCAAAAATTATACACAACAATCTACAATATGCAATTATCTAGAATATTTTAAATCATGAACATGAGCCAAAGTGTGGCACATCTCATATAAAAAAATAGCTAAAGGCAAACTAATGTTGTGCGTAGCACAAAATGATCTCCCTTTTTCTAAAATTACTATGTCGAGCCCTCTATAATAACTATATGCTTCAATATTATAAATCCTATTTTGAACTTCTCCTAACTCACTTCATCCTTAGCACACTTGAATTCTCTGGAACTCCCTGGCACACACTCTTATTCATTCCTTTCTATGTAGTTTGACCTAGTTATCCCTTGATATGACTCAACACTCCCTAACACTCTAGTTCAACATGCATTGATATTGTCCGACATGTGTTAGCATGCCTTTCTTTCATTTTCAAGCCCTGACCCTCCCTAGATATCATTCCCTCATAACTACCCTTACTTAATCTGCAACTTGGGAACCCAACCAAACCCTTGCTTGACTACAAGAGCTTGAACAAGTTACGGTTACTACAACTAGACTATGTTGTTGAATTGTGTAGCTCAGGAGGTACTCCACAAGCATAGTGAGATGGATTTGTGTGATTTTGGTCACAAAAGGATTTGTAGGCTATGAAGCCAAAAAAGGTATTTTGGACCCAAGACGGGGTTTAAATTCTAAAAGAAAATTAAAAAGGAAAATTAGTATTTCCTAAGGTCTAAGTGGATAAAACCTGTAAGTTATACAGGGTAACTAATAGGTCTAGGAAAAACTATTTAAGGAGGCCCTAGGATGAAGGAAAGAACATCAAGTGGAAAGGAGCTCCTTTGATCAAGGGGGTGAAGAGAGATGTAGTCCTAGAGAGACCATGATCATTAGCATGTCTATCATTCTTTAAGATGTCTCGATATGCTTTGGCATGGTTTAATATTAAAGTTATTTGAGATCGATTATTGGAAAGTAGAAGAGAAGTAATAGAGGATGATTTGGCACTTATAATGCACTAAAACTTGGCACTTGGCACTTATTTCCACCTAGTGTTGGTGTGCATAGCATGTCCCTCCTAGAAAATGTAAATTGATGACTTATTAGGCCTATGATGTGTTCATTTCCTTTTAGTTTAACTTGTTTATCCTTTTTTTTGCCTTGATAGTCCCTTGTATGTATTGTCCCACCCTTGCACATTTTTCCATGCCTTAGCACTTGACACATCTTAGAATATTTGACATGCCTTCGAACTATCTGGCACATGTTAGCATTCCCTAGCATTAATTCACACTCATCCCTCAAAACTATCCTTACATTTTTACACGACTTGGGAACTCGATAAATTCCTTAGCTATTGCAGTTCATGTCATGATATTGGTCTACTTTAGCCATAACAACTTGATCTATTGCACCTACTACAAGTAGATTGTTCCTTGTTCACCTAATAACTTCATATACCTCATCTTAGGCCACTCATGTCCAAGTTGAACTTTTCCCACTTAAGAACTTACTAAGACAAGGATCACATCTATCCATGGCCATTAAAAAACTAAGCAACATCTATTACATAGGAAATATTTCAGATGTATGTCCAGTTCATATAAACAATAGAGAATTAATTGAGAGTTTGCAAGAACCACAAGATACATAAGGCAGACAAGATATAAGTTGGCACAAGATAAGTGCCCCAAAACTTATACACAACAATGTACAATATACAATTTTCTAAAAAAATTTAAAACATTAGCATTCAGCCAAAGCGTGCCACATATCATATAAAAATAATAGATAAAAGAAAAATAGCACTGTGCCCAACACAAAGTCTCCCTTTGTCTAAAATTTCTTTTTCCAGCGCCTTAACGCAATCGTAGGCTTGCTTCTTGCAAATCCTATTATGAATTCTTCTAACACACTTCATCCTTGGCACACTTGAATTCACTAACACTCCTTGGCACACACTCTTATTTGTTCATTTCCATGCATTTTGACCTAGTTCTCCCTTGTGATGCCTCGATAGTCCTTAACACTCTTACCATGCATTGAAATTTTCTAGCATGTGTTAGCACACATTTTCATTTCTTGGCATGCCCAAATTCTCCCTAGTTATGATTCCCTTACAACTACCCTTACTTAATTTTCAACTTGGGAACCCAACCAAGTCCTCGCTTGACTATAGGAGCTTGACTAGGTTACGATTACTAAAACTAGACTATGTTGTTAAATTGTGTAGTTTTTGAGGTACTACACATGCTTAGTAAGATGGGTTTGTGTGAGTATAACCACAAAATGATTTGTGGAAAAAATAACCCAAGAATAGGGGCTTTGGACCTCATATGGGTTTTAAAATCTAAAAGAAAATTAAAAAGAAAAAATAGTATTTCCTAAGGTCTAAATGGGTAAATTTTGTAAGTTATAGAGCATTCTTAAGACACATGGATAGAAAAATATATTCAAGGAGGCCTTAGTCTGAAGGCAAGCACATCAAGTGAGAAGGAGATCATTTGATCAAGGATGCCAGGAGAGATGTAGTCCTAAAGTAGGGTGAGTTAGTGGTATGAGTAAGTGTTGCTAAAGGGAGGCCATGATCATCCACTAAGATTGAAATCACCATGCGAGGGTTCACAAGAATTTCACATACCTTAATGGGTTCAAGATAGGAAGTAGGATGGCATATTGTTGGTTCTCTTATGGTAGATCAAGCTCAAGAGAGGCGGCTCTTGAGAACTCGGGAATGTGATTTCAGTGGTGTTTTTGTGTGAAGGCCACATCAAATTTTGAAATAGTAGAGGGGGTTGATACCATACATTGTGGTGGTTAGTGGGTTGCAAGGTTTGTGATAAATACCAACACAAATGGTGGAGGGTCTACACAAGAATTTAGGGCCAGAACACAAGTAGTCGTACGTGTAATATTGACTAAGGTAATCATAGTTTGAAGGTCATAGAGATCTAAAGTTTTGGTCAAGATTCAGTTAAATAAATGTACAGAATATATGGATCCATATGTGCTAGGCCAAGTCTCCTACGGAGGAAAGAGTTGTCATTTTTTCTATTGGTGGATAGGTTTTGTTCTAAAGAAAATAAAATAGAAGTATAATTCCATATTTAGGGACGTTTCCTAGCATGTTCAATCCATAAGGTATTCCATTAAGATGATGACAGATCTTCATAGAAGAAGAGGGGTTTTGAACCTTAGAGAGAGGTTGAGCTTTGCAATATATACAACAAATTTGGAAGATGGTTTGCAGAAGTATGTCCGGAGATATAAAATCCAAAGGAAGGTGGAACCTGAGTAGAAGATGGAGCAAACTAAATGTGCCATATGAGGAATAGATTGACATGAAGAGGAATTTATTTTCATGTACTTTCCATAGAGTTTTGGAAAGAGATATGAATCAAGCTATAGACAGTTAGTCGATGGACTATTATTGGATGATTTGTGACCCTATTTCATTCATCTACAAATTGTTAGAAGGATGATAAGATTAGTAGTTCATATTTTTTCATAGATTGGACAAAAAGTAAATTGGTACATGAGAATATTGATTTTTAGAGGACTCAAATCACTATTAGGTGGAATATTTGAAAATCCCTATATGAGGGTTGTGTTATGGGCATTAGATCAATAAAGTAATGGTCCGTGGTTGGGAAAATTGTTGGAAATCCAAGTACAATTAGAGGGTTTCTAGGTAACTGTTAAATAATATCTCTAAGTCCTGTACTTGTGAAGGAAAACAAGATGGATAGAAGGGTAGGCATATTGGGCCTAAGGACATGCAGAATTTGAAGGACTAAAGTTGCAGTCAAGTGGGCTAGCCAACTAGCCCTATTTCATTGTATTGTAGAGGATTGCATCATTGAGAAAACAAGAAACCTCTATATCCCTAGACTTTTCATATTGGAGTAGAAGTATGGAAAAAGTGGGCAGACCAAAGATTTTTTCACAATGAAGTTGTGAACAACTGAAATAAAACCCTAAGGGTGGAAAACCTCAAAGGAAAAAAGAGGTAGATAGAGGGAAATTTTTTTTGAGATGAGTTCAGTAACCTAAATTAGTTGAGTTCACTGATACAGGTAGATTGAGGAGTTTCATAATGGGAGGTAAGAGGACCTACCAGATGTGTTCAAGAAATATGGATTGAAAGATCTATGTGTGGCCACCATCAAAAAGTGGGCCAAGTGTTCTCTTGTTCAACGTAGATTGGTTGTTAAAGGAGTAACACCAAGCCCTCATTGCATTCCTTGTATTAGTGTGATTTTAAAGGGCTATGATCCCTGGTACGAGAGCTATATCCTATTCTATTATAGTTTGTAATTTAATGAAGAACAGTTTGAAAAAGTCAAAATTTTTCAAGTGCACTAGTTGATCCCTTGATGTGTGTAGATTTCGTTGTGCAAAGTAGATGTGTTGCAGAACTTGAGTGTGTTTTCATCAAAGATTCTAAGACCAAACCCAAATTCTCATGTGTCTTGGAAATTCAAAATATGCGTTTTTCACCTAAGAACTGCATGTAATTCATCTTAGACTACTCATGTCCAATCTCAACTGATCCCACTTAAAAATTTACAAATACAAGGCTCATCACATCCATCTATGGTCGTAAAACAACTAAGAAACATGATTTTACATATTGACATGCCATAACACTTAACATGTCCTGAATGCCTTGGAATTGTGTGGCGTGTGTTAGCATCAACTACATTCCTTGGTAGCTTAACATACCTTGGCACCGCCTAGCATATAACCTTGTCACACCCTCCTTAACACACATAGAACTCACGACACTCCTTTATCACACACCCTTATTCATTTATTTCCACGCATTTTTACCTAGTCGCTTTCCTTGTGTTTACCCTCGACACTCCCTAAACACTCCCCTAGCGTACATTGACACACCCTAATAGTTGGCACATATTTTCATGCTACCCTAGCCCTCTAGTATTCTTTGCCACTACCTAGCATACCTTTGTCACTCTCCTCGTTAGGACACCTAGAGCTCATTGAAACTCCTAGCCACAAAATTTTATTCATTCATTTCCATGCATTTTTTACCTAGTTCTCCCTTGTGTTTCCATAACTTACTTAACACTCCTTCCCACGTGTTGGTACACCCTAGCACCTAAGACATCTTGGCATGTCACCCTGCCTCTAGCATGCCTTAACACCGCCTAGCATACCTTGTCACTCCCTCCTTATCAAAGCCGGAACTGATTAACACTTCCAATAAAAAAACTCTTATTTGATCATTTCCATGCATCTTGATGTAGTGCTCGCTCGTGTTTCCCCTGTAACTCCTAGTTAACACTTCCGTGCATGGGTTGGCACATCTTGGTCGCATGCCACCCTAACACTCTAGCATTCCTTATCACCGCCAATCATGCCCTAGTCACACCTCCTTAGCACACTTGGAACTCTGTTGAAACTCCTTGTCACACACTCTTATTCATTCATTTCCATGCATTATGACATAGTGATCCCTTTGTGTTTCTATAGCACACCCTAACACTCCTTGGCACACATTGGCATACCTTGGAACTTGGCACATCTTGGCATGATTTCCTAGCACTCTATCATGCCTTGGAATTTCCTAGCATAGCTTGTTACTCCCTCCTTATCACACCTATAACTTTGCTAACACTTCCCTATCACACACTCTTATTCATTCACTTCAATGCAATTGAAACTAGTCCTCCATTATGTTTCGCTGGCACTCCCTAGCATTTGTTGGTGCCAAACCATAGCACCTACCACATATTGGAATTCGTAACATGCCTTGGATATTTCTAGCATGAGTTAAACAATGCCTTGAGATTCCTTTCACACCTTGGCACGTTGTATTTGTCATGTCCTCGTAGATAAACATACTTTTTTTTGTGACTTGGGAGCCCAACCAAGTCATTAAAAAATTTGTATTGTGTCTAGCATGAAGTCTCCCTTTGTTTGAAAATGTTTTGTCCAGCCCCCTTATTGCAATCATAGGCTTGCCTCTTGTAAGTCATATTATGAAATTATCCTAACACACTTCATCCATGGGACACCTGAATTCACCGACATTCCCTCACAAACACTCTTATTAATTCGTTTCCATGTAGTTTGAACTAGTTCTCCCTTGTGATGCCCCCTGCCTCTCCCAAAACACTCATTGCCATTCATTAAACACTAAATTGCATGTGTTACCACACCTTTTATTTCCTTGGGATACCCTGATAACTCCTTAACTATCATGTCCTCATGACTACCCTTATTGTATTTAGACTTGGGAACCCAATCAAGTCCCCGCTCGACTACAACAACTTGACCAAGTTTTCATTTACTACAACCATACTATGCCTTGTTCACCTAAGAATGAATTATAATGAATATTAGGATACTCATGGACAATATTAACTCATCCCACTTAAACATGTTACCAATTCAAGGCTCGTGTCCAATCATTGCCATAAAACATTTGAGAAACATAGTTTACATTTTGACATGCCATAACACTCGAAACGTCTAACAATCCTTTGGCACTATGTAGCACATTTTAGCATCCCTCTGCATTCCTTCACATGCTTTGGAACTCCCTAATACACCCTACCATTCCTTCACATGCCCCTAGATCTCTAGCATGCCTTAGCATTGCCTAGCATATAACCTTATCATTTCATCCTTATCACAATTGGAACTTGTTGACACTCCCTATCACACATCTATATTCATTCATTTCCATGCATTTTGAACTAGTTCTCTCTATATTTCCTTCGTACTCCCTAACACTCCCCTGACACACATTGGCACACCCTCTAAATTGGCACATATTGGAATGTCGCCGTGCACTATCATTCCTTAGCACTACCTAACATACATTGTCACTCCCTCCTTAGCACACCTAGAATTTTCTAACAATCCATGTCACACACTCTTATTCATTAATTTCCATGCATTTGAAACTATTCTTTCCCTTGTTTTTTCCCTCGAACTCTATAACACTCCCCGACATACATTGGCACACCCTAGCACTCGGGCACATCTTGGCATGTTTACCTAAACTCTAACATACCTTAGCACCGCCTAGCATACCTTTTCACTCCCTCCTTAGCACACTTGGAACTTATTGATACTTCTGTCACATTCTCTTAACTTTTTCATTTCCATACATTATTTTCACCTAGTGCTCCCTCTTTGTGTCCCTATGACTCCCTAACACTTCCTAGAATGTTTTGGCACACCATGGCACCGGCACATCTTGGCCACATGCCACTCTAGCACACTAGCATGACTTAGCACTCACCTAATACAACATGTCACTCCCTCCTTAACACACTTGGAACTCACCGATACTTCCTGTCACACACTCTTATTCATTCATTTCCATGCATTTTTACATAGTTCTCCCTTGTGTTTCCTTGGAACTTGCTAACACTCAAAACACATTGGCACTTGGCACATATTAGTATCCTTGTATGCTTGCCTAGCACTCTAGCATGCCTTAGAAATATCTATCATACCTTAACACTCTCTCCTTAGCAAACCTCGGAACTCCATAGAATGCCCTATAACTCCCCTGACAAATATTGGTTTCTCGGAACTTAGTGGCACTTGAAAATTCACGGCATGTTTTTTGGATGCCCCTGGAATTCTCTGGCATGGTTTAATGTAAAGTTTATATAAGATCAATTATTCACAATTAATAAAGAAGTAATAAAATATGATTTGGAACTTAAGACACACTAAAACTTAGCCCTTGGCATGTATTTTCACTAGTGTTGGTATGCCTAGAATACTCGCTCTTGAAAAGGTAAGGTCATGAATTATTAACCCTCATATGTGTTCATTTATTTCTCATTTTAACTTGGTGTTCCATTTTGTCACCTTACACCCCTTGACACGTGTTCGCATACCATAACACTCGGCACATATAATCATGCCTTAACACATGGCATGTCTTGGCATGCATTGGCATGCCTTGGCATTATCTCGACACATGTTAGCACAACCTCGGAACTTCTTGAAATGCCATATCATTTTTGTAGCATGCCTTGTCACTCGCCCCTTGGCGTCCTTGACACTCGTCGACACTCCCCAACACACCCTCCTATTCATTCATTTCAATTCATTTTTCACTCGATGATTTATGTTTGATGGGGTGCATGTCTATAAAGAGTTCCTCTAAGAGAATAAAAAAATGATCGCACCATTACTAACATAAGTAATTGCGATATTCTACTTGAATGGCATTAGGAAAACTACACAAGAGATTTTAAGAATGACAATTTTTAGGGTTTTTTCTTATGGTGTGGGAATGGTAGGAAGTGAGTGGTCAATATGGTATGTGAATGCTTAGAATATCTTCTCACTCCCTCCTTGGCATGATAGCTAGCACTAATTACCACTCCCCGACACACCCTCATATTCATTCACTTCCACGAATTTTTACCTAATGCTCCCTCGTGGTGTCCTAGTACTCCCTAACACTCCTCAACATGCATTGAAACTCTCTATTTAGCACTTTTTGACATGCCCTACCACTTCATAGCATGCATTAAACTCCCCCTAACACACATTATCACTTGGAACATTTTAGCGCTTGGAAAGTCTTAGCATGTATGACATGGTTTAATATTAAATGTTGTTTGGGATCAATTATTGGAAAGTAGATGAGAAGAAATAGAGGAAGATTTGGCATGAAGAATGCACTAATACTTGGTACTTGGCACTTATTCACACCTAGTTTTGGTGTGCCTAGCATGACCCATCATGCAAAAGGTAAATTCATGACGAAATTAACCCCGTTATCTATTCATCTCATTATAGTTTAACTTGTTTCTCCGTTTTTTCTTGACCATCCCTAACACGCATTGTCACACCCTTGCACATATTGGCACATTGACTTAACACTTGGAACATCTTAGCATTTTTTGACATGCCTTCACACAATTTGTCACATTTTATCGTTCCCAAGCATGCCTTGGCACTCATGCATCGACAACTAGCCTTACTTGGGAACCTTACATTAGCCAAAACATCTTGACACTGCTAGCTATCATACCCTCATAGATAGCCTTAATATTTTTTGCAACATGGGAACCCAACCAAGTCATTAACAAAACAATATTGTGCCCAACCCAAACTATCCCTTTCTCTTAAATTACTTTTTTCCACACCTTATCACAACCATATGCTTCCCTCTTGCAAGTCTTATTCTGAACTTGTATAATTGTATTTGTATAATTTCTTGATGACCCAATGAATGAAGTAATGTCTAAATGAGAAAACATATATAAAAAGTTATCATGTTAAGAAATTATATTATGCATTTTTATTTCAACATGGTATTAGAATTAGGAACAAGGTTCAAATTTGTCTCTAAAATCTAGTCAAGATTATGAAGGACATATTCACCAAAAAGTCAAGTTTGTAAGAATAGCTTTTCTATGGTTGGAAATAGAATTCCTATTGAAAATAAGACAAGTAAGTGCTAAAATTATCTCTATTCTATTGGGTCGAAATATATCTCGTTATAAGAGAAGGACCAAAGGGTCTTGGTTTATTAATAAAAGCCTCTAACAAAGCCGATATTAGGAAAATCCCAATTTTTGGGAACAAATATGAATTTAAGACAAAATTATCATGGTTATTTTAGGATAAGTTACTGATACAAGCTAATAACAACCTAACTCTCCATGATGATGATATAAGTTATCTTTGATGAAAAACTCAAGGAAGAAGCATAAATTTTAGAGTTTTTTTTTGTCTCCCGAAGGAAGACTAACATAGACCAAGCCTCATAAATCCAAAAGAAAATCTTACTTGATGGAGTTAACATAAGCACTAATATGAAATTTTGGAAAAGGTAACACATGAGGTGTGGTATGTTTGTTTTGCACTTTAGTGGGAGACACTTTTGAGCGTAGAACCCCCCTTTTGGGGGATTATTGTGTCTCCCTCGCAGTGCTTCCTCTATATGTAGTTTTGACAAATTTTTCACCCTAGTTTCTTGGTAGTTCGTTTTTGTTAGTTGGATATTAGTTGGACATTAGTCGGAATGTTGTGAAGAGTCACAACCACATTTTCTCAATGGTGATGGAATTTGTTTGTGTGTGGAAAGAGTGTGACTATAATGAGCTAGAAGTTAGGTTCACCTCAAAGTTGGTCATGGGTAAATTATAGGGTGGATGATTGTCGCTTTTTCTTTGTTTTGTCACACATGGTTACACATGAGTAGTATGTTGGATTAAGCACACTTAGTGGGAGGAATTTTGAACGAAAACTTGTTTGGCGGATCGATGCATCTCCCTCGTAGGGACTTTCCTTTGTATGGTTTGGAAGATGTTGGATCCATGGTGGATGGGTGGAATTGTCGGTTTGTGTGAAGGATGATGCGATATAATATTTGTTTGTCAAATGCATTTGAAGTTTGACTGAGGGCCATTTGTAGGGCTGATCAACTCCCATTTTGTCTAGACTAGGCCCAAGTCCCTTTGAAGGGGGCACTTGATAGGGTGACCGACCCATCGTGCAAGACCATGCGACACCGCCGATGAGTTAGGTTGTTTGGGAATGTAACCCCTAATTGAGTGGTAAATTCGTCCCAAGGCTAAATATGGACGGATATTGATAATGAACAAGTATTGTGAGGAAAGATGAAAATGAATTTGAAAAGAGAGTTATATTTCTTGATTGTTGGCATTGGTATTGTATTTAGAATTTCACTGCCAATTCTCTAGAATAATGTTATCTATAATGACAATTTTCCTTGCTAAAATGATTGTGAGGAAAATTGAAAACACACCACATAAAAGGGCCACTATTCAAAGCCCAATTTTCACCCCATGTTTGTTGCATTGGTTTCCATGTATTGGGGTTTTCCCTAAAGATAAGTGAAACATGAACTTGTTATATAAACTTGTAACCCATGCATAATATTATTTAATTATTTAATGTAGTATATACAATGGGAAATTAATTAACTTTGTAAAGAACCGACCTTTCTTAGGTCGCCATCTCCATTTTTGTATTCAAGAAGGAGCCCTGATCTAGTAAGCACTTGAGTCTACTTTAACATGGAACGAAATATTCACAAGGCACCCTATATTGCACAAAATGATCATCTATAAAAAGAAGAATTACAAAATGAAAGAAAAGAGTACAAACCATTTTTTAAATTTGTTTATTTTTTCTCATATTCAATCCAAAGAAGATAAATTCCTTCAAAACATGTAGACATGACCCTAACATAGATATTTTCTATACCTCTATGAGGATCCGATGCCATATCTTGGAAGGTAGTACCGCTAAGAACAAACTATGATTTCCTAGATGATTCACCAATGACCAAAATAGTGACTTAGCCCATAGTAAATTTCCTTATCCACTTAGAGTTGGAAAACAAAGGAAAGAAAAATTTTTCATCTCATTGTTCAAGAAAACGTTGAATGTTAATAGAGATTTAAAAAAATCACCACCAAAAAATATAAAATATATTCATGAAATGGTCTCTGCACTTTTCTACATATTGAAGTGCAACCATACATTGGCTTGAAATAATTAAAACCTGGACTAAGTTAAAATTATTGTGTTGGAAATGAACTTTTTTCTTTATTGTGGAGGAAATTCATTTATTTTTTCTTAAGTTCATTCTTTTTTAAACCTTTTTTTTGAAAGAAAAGTTCATCTTTAAATAACACATGGTCATTTTATTTCTTCTGTTTTCCAGTTTGGGATGTAATAGAATTGAACATTGAGGTCCTAGTGGGGCCCTTCTTGAATAAGTTGCTCTAGCTACAACAAAAAACGTAAGACATTGCTTTGAATCTTTCAATGGTTATGCTCGAGGAGTTATGTATAAAGAAATCAATTGTTTTTGGTAATCATCTAAGAAGTAAAAACAATATTTTCTATGCTTACAATAATTAAGGTCAAATGGTTATGGCTACTCTCTAGAAAAAGATAGTTGATATAGTAGTTTTTTCTAGATTGTTTCTTGTCACACAATTTGTCTAATCAAATCCACACAAAATCCTAGAAGCCTACATTTTAAGAACATCCCTTTGCGCTAAGAAGGAAAATTGTTAGCATATTGCTTTTCTCGGCCATGGTTAGGATGGATCTAGTTCATACCTCTATCTCCTAAAGTAATGATCAATGTAAGACTAGGGAATATTAATATTTTTTTTGTATGAATGGTATATTGTGGGGGAATTCTCACAAAAAATTTTCTTTTTCATCCCTACCAGGTACACCTTCAAATATTCTTTTCCCTCCAAGCAAGTGATTTATCTCAAGTAGAACACATGGTTTAATCTCATTGAAGATTCACTCAAGAACTATACTCTACCCAACAATGTCATCAATTTCTAATATCAAAATTAGTCTAGTAATTTTGTAATTGTATGTTCTTTGGCTTACAACACCACCTTCATCCCAAATAAAACATCAATCTTAGTAATGGGAGCTTAATACCCCAATATGGCTAAGTATACCATATGCTCATCTATCCACTTAGACAACACTTGAGTAATATTTAACTACTCCCAGTTACCATAATGGCTTAGTGGAAAATTCATCTCACGTGAGGTAGAAATTATACATTAACATAGACAAACAAAGTCCTAAAAGTAATATTTCTTTTTCCCATTTTCCCAAGAGCCAATAAAATGAATTTTTTTCCTCAAGCACCTATTCCTAATTTCACCTTCTAACTTTCCCAACCCATTTCCAAGAATAATTTCCATCCTATATAAGCTTAGGGGAAATTTAGGATCATGGTTAAAAAACATTCAAGTCTCTTGAATACATTTTATAGGTTAAACCCAACACTCTTGGTCATTAAACCCTAATTTAACTCTATCTACCATATTTCAAAGACTATAGACATTTATTTCCCATTATTGGGTGTTGGCTTTCTTATACACTCAAGATTAATGGAATGTTTCTAAATATGGCCTATTTTTCTCTAATGTCCTAATATATTCCATCTTATAGGGGGCAAGAAGGTCTTACTTGAGACACATATAATAATTCCCAATAAATAAAGTGAAAAAATGTCAAATATTTTAGTGGGGATCACATTCATTATGATATTATTAGAATCCATTTAAACCGCTATAACTAACATCATTGCGAATAAAAAACTAAACATAGATCACCCAAATATAGTTAAAAATAAAAACACATAGGTAGAATAGTAATCCATTATACTAATAACATGCATAGTATTACATAACTCTAACATAGAGTGAACACCAAAAACTAATAACAAATGCAATCCCCATTACAACTTCTCCCCAATATTGAATCTGTTTAAGTATGTTATAGACCTTGCATATATAGGAAACTAGAGTGACCTCAAAAAACTCTAAATTATAATAGAGAATTGACCAACTATAAGCCACTCAACACAAAAATAGACTACAAAAAACTTCTATTTCTTTAGAGAGATACACATATTATCTAGAAAACTAAGAACAAAAAAACATATGAGATGAATCTTTAACCTTATATACTCAACCTTCTATAAATCCACATATTCAACCTTCTACATGTTTACTTCTACTAAATTTATATTTTTTTCAAATTTTTTTGAACCTTTCTCCATGCTAAAACTTTCTCAAAAATGATCTCGACAATGCCTTCCCCCTCACTCCCTAAATTGGATTCTATTCTTCATATATTTCTTCTTTGTGACCAAAAAACACACACACATTTCATATCGAAAATATATAAAAAAAAATGCAAATATCTAATTTTTCTCATTTCCCTCCTATGGTTGGGTCAAAATATCAAAAAAATTTCAAATAACAAATTTTATTTCCCTCATGTTGCACGGTTTTTTCCAGGGAAGGAGGAGGGGTGTCATGGTGATTTATTTCCACAAAATGAATCCGAACAATATTCCCCACCTCGGGGGCGATGGCCCATCCTTAAAGCCTCCATCTCTCTTTGCAACTTCATAAGACTTCTAGACAAGCACTCAAATTGTCGTAATCAAGGTCATCCACTCGCTCACCGGAGGCCAGAGATTTGGTTGAGGGTCTCCCAATAAGTTCAAGAAGGGCGCCGGTAATGAAGAGGCTCGAGGAGGCTAAGACACATTGTCTAATTATTGTCAAGGTTCAGGCCTCCTCACGCAAATTCCTTTTCACTCTTAAACCCTTAATTGTCTCGTTGAGAAAAATGTAATACTTAGGTGAGAGGCTCGTTAGGCTATTGTTCTTCAATTTTTTCCGCAGAAATGTCAAACTCTCTTATTTCCTTACATGTTATTAGAGGTTTTAGTGGGTTTAATATATGGGTTTTGTATTTTATGGGTCGAGTTTTGTTTGTTCCGAGTTTACTATGGATTCATGTCTTTTTAATATTTAATAGGAAGAGTCGAATGTATTGAATCGTAAGTGACACTTCTTGTTTTTATGGTTGCTCTTCCTACAATATATGTAGAGCAAGAGAGAAAATTCTGACCCTTTATGAACGAGGAGACGAGACTCTGCCTTTGCAAAAACAGAAAGAAGAATATCTTGTGGGGTTCGATTCCATCCGTTAGTAGCTCGCACAATCTCAGTAGAATAGTGCGAGTGGATGCTACCCGCAAAGTCGAAGAAATACACACACTGTACTGAAAAAACCTACCATGGTATCTAGATGGGAAAATTCTGAGTGACATCCCAAAAGATTTTGGAAAATATCTAGCGGAAAATACGTTTATTTGGAAGATATCCAACTAAAAATTTGAGTGACATCCCAAAGATCTTATAGAGAAATTGTGATTATCGGCAATTTCTCGAATACCGTTCATTTCTTGACACGCCCTTCCACTTCAATCCTCCCCATAGAAACTCCTTTTTCGACAGAGATATCCCGCCATTTACACACATCCTCTTCTTCAACACCTTCCAATCCCACTTCAATTTTGATCTTCGTCATCTACAGGAAAGCTGACGACTCGAATCTCGATGCGGAGTGGCTCAACCAAACTCGGAAATCTCATGGGCATCCATTATCTAGCAGGGGAGCTCTTTCCCCACATCCATAAGGTGATTTCATGGAAAAAAATCGCAAGTGGGTTAGAAGCTAACTTAATAGCTAAAAGAGCAAGGATGAGGAATGAAATGAGAGTGACCATTAAGGAAGAACCATCCACTTCAGATATTAAGATAGATAGTTTAGCCAAAAATGTAGAAATAATTATGCATAGACTAGAGAACATGGAAACAAAACCTTAGTGGGAAAATCAACAAGGTCCCCAAATTAGAATCCCCAACTTTAGGAAAAATTCTAATACTTGCAAATCAAGGGAAGTTGTACCCGATCAAGTAATTAGCCACCTTTCCAAAAAAATTATTTTGAAAGTTCACAATAGAATGAAGAAGGCTAGGACACCCAGATAAATTTGATGGGAGTAAACAATGAAAATGTTGTTTTTCTTACCCAAGAAGAACAAGAATTGTACATGTTACATCAATTACAATTAGAATCTAGAGAGTCCTTTGACTACAAACAAGGATATGAATATGATATCTATGAAGTTCATAAATAGTATAGCCTTATAAGAAAAAATAACACAGAGGTTCCAATTAAGAAATCAGTCCAAACCAAAACTAAGAAAATAATAGAAGCTCCTATGACCAAAAATATACAAATTATCCCTAGAGAAACTCATAATACTTCCAGCCCAAATATTGTAGAAATCTCATCAAATGCTACTCAAACTTCTACTGCCACTCAAACTGTTCCAGAAAAGAAAATTGAAAACAAAATAGTGGACACAAAAATTGAATTACCAACTATTGATAAAAAAGACAAAAACACACAACCGCAATTGGTAAAGATGAAATCATTCAATTAGAAAAAAATCAGATTCCATTCAATATCCAAGTTGAGATAGTCAAATTGAAAATACAAGTTCCTTTAACGGAGCTAGTGAAAAATGATTCATACAAAGCACAAATCACTGAAACACTAAACATAGGTGAAGGTGAAGATGCTGTTAACCTCAATGACGATCAACCTGAGTTATTATTTGGTCTTGAAGTTAATGGAAAACATCAAAAAGGGGGTGTCCCTGCTTTCTACATTTGTAATATCCCAAAAAGGGAAAATGTAGTAATACTGAAACACAATATAAGAACTGCATCAAATTAAACAATAGATCTAAATACATATCATAATGCACATAAATAGCTGAGCCATTTTATTATATAGGAGGTGAAAAAGCAAGTACGAAAGTGCTCAAAATATGAGACACTCAAGCCAAAGGGATGGCAGGAATGACCCTGCAATGATCCCACAAGAGGGACTGCGTAACTACTGAACTTTTGGAAGGTAAACTATGATGTCCTTGCTGCAACTTCTGGGACTACAACTCCCTGAAATATAGAAGGTCAGATCTAGGTGGAATGGGAGCTCTGATGATGCTGAAAACAAATATCTGGGCTCTATGATGGATACACAAGATAACCCAGAAAGGTTTTCTGAGATCTATCAATCTCTGAAAACCACCCTCTTAGGGTTTCACATATATACTATTGGTTGCACAGATCTGAAGCCAGATTTGATTATATGATGGCTCCAATGATGCACAATCAGATCTATGCTAGAAGGACTGATCCCTTCTCTAGACCCTTGGGCTAAAAGCTCAATATCTAGCTCCTGCAACCTCCTCCACTAAAAATAGTTGATGTATGAACAACATCTTCAGAAAACTATGCTGTAAGAGATGGAGGCTCAATAGCCTACTTCTAGACATGTCAAATCATCTCCTGAATGATGGAAACAATAGATCCAATGTGAGGAGATGATACCTCACAGGATTTCCAGCTGAAATACTGGAAACTTCCTTCCTTCAATATATCTACAAGACATGACTCTAGAATCCTTGAAGGGGCTGCTGCTGCATGGATGTAAAACCCAATGGCCTAAATTTTGGATATAGATATGCTGCTCCTGGAAGACTAAACATGAAGAAAAAAGTGGCAGGATGAATCCTCCACTGGTTTCCTAGCTGAATGTTAGAAATAACCTCCTAAATATGGCACCAATGCCTGATAAGGATTGTAGTACAACCCTCTTTCAAGAGCTACTCAATGAAAGAGGAGGGATTCCCGCTTGGGAACACCCTGTGCTAAACATCACTATAATCTTAGCTAAACAACTCAAGAATGTATAGAAATGTCCTAAGACAAATCTAGATCTAAACATATCAAGACATGAGTAATCCAAATCATGCATTTTGTTATGCCTTCACCTTCATTATATAGGTATGAGCCTTCCATAGCCTAGGCCCACTCTAAAACTACATTGTACATGTGGACATAAGTCTCTATGGTTGACTGTGTTGTTTCTCCATGTCCTCCATCATGTTCACATGGGGTGATCACCCTCTCTATCATGTGTGCATTAAATGCATCACTTCCTAAACTATCTTATCATAAGTGCTTTATGATCTTCTTTGAATGCACTATGATCTCAGTTGACCTTATCAAATATCCTCATGATTTTTCATTTAAGATCCATGACCTTATCTGACTATTTCATCCTCCATAATCTATCTCATAAATGATACATGATATACATTAATGGAGTTGCTCCACTACTCCATGATTTTAGATCTAGATCTAAAATATCCAGATACACGCATAAAAAGTGGATTTTATTCATCTTTGAGGATTATGGGTCCCTCCACCCTTTTATTTAATTAATTAATTAACTTTATTAAGAAATCTGATATTCCAAATATCATGTGAAAATTTGGGAATATTACAGTCCTCCCCGGAAAAATGTTGCTTGTCCTCAAGCAACTTTAAAAGTAGATGTTAGAGCAATCTGTCCCCCTCCAAATGGCATCCACACAAGGAAGGTCTCCCCATCTACTGCAATGAGTTATGTATGCCTAGAACTAAAATTTCCTCTCTAGAAGGTCTAGAGTGATCTCTAGCAGTGTAGCTAGATACCCCTCATGAATCATGAAGCTCCAACTGACAACCATAAGCTGTCCAAAACCCTCCATAATATATCAAATACATAAAGATAGATGGTTCTTTCCACAAGAGGAAAGCTTGAACTCACAAAGTATACCTCCATCCCATGCTACATGAAGTAAAGAAAGGCTTTTCATGCCTATGTCCTTAGCCCTGTTGGCCTTGTTGGATCTAAGCATCATCCCAACATTGTACAAAAGAAGAAGTAGAGATATACGAGTAGACAAATATGTCAAACCATATTCTCCCAATAGTAGCCAACGGAACAATGCTCCCTGCTGCCACACCACACCATCCAAATACCAAGTATGGTGTCCATACTCTCCAAGTAAGAGCCATTGAGGAGTGCCTCTTGCTTCCATCCTCCAACACTATCATGAAAAGTAGGGGAGTATGTAGGACCAAAGTTCCCCAATAAAATCCACATCAACAAGATCTCTTGTTGCCTCTTCACATCATCATGTGAATCATGGAGCAACAACAACATACTGAAGGACATATGGAATGTCATATCATCCCCATACAAACAAACTCTGTTATCACACATCATGAGAGTATTATGCCATACTACAAACAATATCAAACACATGAACATGGGAGGTCTTATGTGATGGCCAAAATCCCTTAACCCAAATGAACATGCCTTCTTTTGTTGCATTCTATTACTAATACAGAAGGCATGAATTAGAAAAACATGAGCTATTGGGTGGTAACCATACTCACCCAAGAGAAGCCAGCACAACCATGCCTCCTTCTTCATTTCATGAGTGTTTTTCAAGGCATGGACCAAAGAAATAGGGTCCTTTTGGTAGTAACCAAACTCAAACAAGATAAAACAACATAACCAAGCTTGTTGGCCTATGTCATATATTTGCAAGCGGTCATGCAGCCCCTTGCTTATCATCCTCACCCACTCATCCCAATGTGGATGATGAATGATGTACTGCATAAACATGGTATCACTCCATGAAATGTTGAAGTGCACCTCTAATGAGATCTCTTAATGAGACCTTATTATAAATAATGGACCTCCAAAACCAGTGAGGTTCTAGATTTGCTGCAAGGTAGAATTTTCTCATTGAGTTGTGAGATGCTCTTTGAGAAAGTGTCATGTAGGAAGGAGAAGAGATTCCTCATCTCAAGATGTCTACCATCTATCATATTAACTTCCATTGCTTCATGAGTGAAGCTACCTTCAGAATTATCCAAGAATAATGGGGCTCCTTCTTTATCACTGCTACTAAGTGACAGTGTTGTAGATCTTCTTGGTAATACATGTGCTATGTCAAATCAAGGCACAATATTGATCTCATACCTAGTTATTGTACATAGGATCATGATCATCCCATTTTCTAAAACTCTACACTTCAACTCATAGGGTTGAATGTATGTCAAAAATGATGAACTGGGATAGCTCTTCATCTCCTCCTTGATTAGATCAAGGTTCCTCTACGTTGTGATATGTTGGTGCTTCAAATCAGCGTTTTTTTCTAACCCTTGGTTACGCATTGGCCCTAACGGCATGTCCCCATAATTTTCAATAAGATCTACTGAAACAATATGTGATGAATTTGTATGCATACCTTGGATCAAATGATTTGTGGGAACCTCTTGCAGAAACAAAAGAAATCCTCCAACCGGGACAATAATGTCTCCAATTGCTGGTAAGAGTGATGGTTGCTCTTTTATCAATATAACAACGCTCGAATACTCCTCCTCTTCCTCATGCATCTCTTAAATCATGCATGGGACTCTCTATGTCAAGAGCTCAAGACTATCTTGAAAATTTGTAAGTGTCTCTTCTCCTGATGTAAGTAATTCTGCAGCTGGTGGTGAATGTAGTGACCCCTTTTCCAGAGTGAGAAGAATGACATCCTCCCTTGTTTCCTTAGGAATTGTCTCTTTGTGACACATCTTTGGTTTTCTCACATCAAAATTCCTTCTCATTTTGTGAAAGAAGTCTGAATATTTAGTCATCTTTGCATGCTCCATTTAACCAAACCACCAATCATTGTGTTAGGATGAATCCTTAGAGCAAGTGTATGAAAAAGACCCTTTTAGTTGTGCATAAAAAACAACCCTAACAGCAAAATATTGCTGCTAATATCTTCAGATCTGCAGTTAGTTGATCAAGACAAATGCTGCAAAAATCCAGATCTATGCATAAAAAGACATTAAGCAGTAAAAATTAGGTTTTTCTCCATGCATCCAATAGACAAGACAAGAACAATATTTTTTTGAAGAATGTTATATTAATGGCACAGGAGGAAAACAGAAAGGTGTTTCCAATTCTTATTAATGGGATGGGTTCTTGGAAGTCCTCAGCACTTCAGATCTAGAATTTCTCTCTCTTGTTGGCGTAGAAAACCCAGACAAACGTAGAACTCAAAGGGAGCTCACAAAGCAAATAATAGAAAATATGAAAATGATAATGGTTCAAAGTTAGACCAAGAGTATAGATCCAGAGTGATCTAAGAGGCAACAAAAGGTGATGAATGGTAGGAAAAACACTTCTATTTATAACAAAATATTAGGTCATTCTAGATCTTGGTGCATGATTAAAATAATATTAACCAAATCTAGATCCACCTTTTATGGAATCTTTTATTATATTTGTTGGAGGGGAAAGGAATTTGACTTGGGTCAAAGCCCTTTATTTGTAAATAATAAATAAATAAATGATTTATTTATCATTTTAAGGAAGTAATTGAATGATAATTAAATAAATAATGATTTATTCAATTATTTATAAATGATTTAGTCAAATTTAACAAGGAATATTATTTAAATAAGGTTTAAATAATTATTCCTAGAAAATAATAAGACAAATAAGGATTTATCTAATTAATTTCCTTGTT
Organism: Pinus albicaulis; assembly: GCA_034641835.2. NCBI lineage: Eukaryota > Viridiplantae > Streptophyta > Pinopsida > Pinales > Pinaceae > Pinus > Pinus albicaulis. The sequence goes on along the minus strand of CM076578.1, from coordinate 540,379,212 downwards.
TTGGGTTAAATATAACTAGGAATTATAATTAAATTACTGTTCAATTAATTATTCCATGAGGAAAATCAAACAAATATAGATTTGTTTAATATTTCCCCTTGAGGTTTCCTGTTTAGACCATAAACAACCTAATGAATGTGTTTTATTAAGTTATTTTACATAGTGAAAGCAATTTCACTTAGGGTAAAATTGGTTTGACATGGTGTACTTGGGTCCATCTAATGACAATAGGTTAGATGACCAAAAATTGGTGTAACATATTTCCCCCCAGCGTGCGAGTGTTAGGAGCAAATCGTATGACTGAAGTACATTGTAAGAACTAAATCACCAAACATCAAAAGCGAAGTCAGAGAGAGGAATGTAAGGTAGACTAATGCGCTAAAGAACTAGACCTTGAGGAGACGAGACTTACATGTGTGAAAAGTCTCTTCTTATGAGCGGGTACTTGTCCTAAAGGCGGCGGGGGAGGCATACCTATGCCCAATGAGATGAAGTACAAAAGAATAGTGCATCCAGTAAACAAGGGATCGAACCATAAAGTACAGGCTGGCATAAACATGAGCCAGATAAAAGATATAATGATGAATCCCTAGGATAACATCTAGGACTTATACAACCAAAATGCCCCTATAAAAGGGGAAGGGCTCACAAAATTTGACTGATACATGCAAATAAATGAGGTGCTACAAGTGGCTAAGGCCAACATCATCAAATATATGGAATTGCATCGAATGCTACAACGAAGAGGCCATCCGAGCATGTGGGGGGCTACCCGTAGGTCCACCCCCTCATGAGGACTGAGACATCTCACACACACCCAGGAATCACTGATATCAGCTACTGCATCACTAGACCATCAAGTATATGGATTTCGATCATGCTGAAAGGAGCTGGAGCTGACAAAAAATCAAGTTAAAGGGAAATAAGGAGTCCCTTTGCCTAATCCTAGGCACTAAACAAGAGTGGAAGATGGAACCAAGGTGCATCGCCCTCTAGACCTATCTTCTAGAATGAATGAGCTGATGTCGACAGAAGGAGGTCCGCCATAGGTGAGGCAATAAGGGATCATCAACTAAGGCATGAGAGAAAATAATAGAGTGACTAAAAGACTAACACCAGGGATGATGATGAAATGTGGGGTACTAAGTAGCAGATGGATGATTTCCTTTGCTAGAGCATAAAGGGCATCGGTGACCTAGCAGCAACTGACACAATATCATGAGGGATAGGGGACAATGGGACTAAATGCCATAATGTGCGACACGAGAGAGGAACCGAGCAATGAAGGATGGAGGACTATAATGGGATACAAAGGGACTTGGGATAGACTCCATGAATGCAATGATGACTCAACTCGGATGCTCTAAAAAAGGGAAACTCAATGATGCTACCACATAGTGAAGGTCCAAAGGGGACCATAAAATCATGATTACAAGATGGTATCTCATGACGAAAATCAACACGAGCAAGGACAAGTATGGAGGCAAAGTGGTGCCCCAAGTAAAAGTGTTGTAAGTGAGGAAATTAGATTTTGAGGAGAGGTGAAGTGACCCTTTTTGGACAAAATGTGTCATGGTGAAGTATCAAATCACAAAAAACTAGCAGATACCCATTTGGGGGCTCGGTGAGAGCTTTCCAATGGTGCATATAGTTTTTTAAAATGAGCTACGGTTTGGCCGCAGCAGGCAAAAGAAAAATCGAGGGTTTCTCTTCTAATAAGGAATTTCCCCTCCAAATACACTCATTTGCTTGTGAAGCTATGGTGAATGTAGAGAGGACAAAAGGCCCTAAATCTTGCGGCAACCATAGCAGACAAACCGACCATTGGAATAAAGATCCATCAGTGGCAGGTAAGAGGCCTAACCCTACTGTTTCTTTTTTATCGATTGAAAGTTCATATTATGGTCCTAAATCTCAGGAACAACCCCTCCTTCATCTTCATGGCTAGGTTTTACTTTATGGGGAAAAAATGTGACCTGGGACATAGGTTTTGAGCAGAAAAGTGTGACTTGTCCTAGGATTTGGCAAAAAAGTGCGACCTGTTAGATGGAGGGGGTTTCAGTACTATTTTGGGGCTGCGATTTGGGATTTTGTGGTTGGATATAGTTTTTCCTATCTGTATACTGACAAAGATGATGTTTTTGTGCAGATATGATAGATATATGGATCAACTAGAGAGAGAGAGAGACGTGGGTACATTACGGTCGGAGATCCAAGTGGATCAGGGGGTCCGTCGTGCATTGACGAGGTTTGGGGTTCTGAAGTTTGTGGAGAACCCTTTGATGAGATCTAGGGAGCCCTTGTTGGCCCATATTGTCAGTTATTGGGATCTAGATCATGAGGTCTTTATAGTGCAGTGCCACAGGATCGAGTTGATAGTCCAAGATCTATATTTCTTGACTGGTCTCCCACCACTAGGGATGGTGGGAAATACACAACCAGTGTTATTGCAGGGGCGTAACATCATGGAGTTTGTATAGTGACATTGTCGACCAGGCCTCCAAGTCAAAGGGACTTGGATATCGATCCGGGACCTAGAGAGACTAGAGACCTGTGCTATGGCGGTAGTGGTGCTGCGGATCCTGGGCAACCAGGCATTCCATCACATCACTGGAGGGTAGCTGATGATTGTGGAGAAAGTGTTGAGTGGGACCTACTATGGGTGGGCCCAAATGATGTTGGTGTCGTTGAAACGATAGCTGTCGCTTTGCAAGCGGCAAGTGAATCATGATTGTGCGTATGGGACCTTATTGTGCTCGTTCTTTTTTGAGAAGATTCTGAACTTACGACCTCGTATACAGCTCCTAGATGGGGGCCCAAGAGAGCCCAAAATGTGTCGGTGGGGGTGACTACTGTGCAGAGGAGGAGGAGGGGTAGTCGGACGGGTGTTCCGACCCGAGTTCTTTGCCCATTGGGATCAGATGCTGTTGTACATAGATGACTATCCTTATAGTGGGATGAGTTATTGTGGGGATCTGAACTTGCCACTTTCGCCTGGTTGAGTATTGGGGCCTAATGGTAAGTGACAAGTGACAAATATTTTATGTGCATGTTAAAGTTTTTGAATAGTATATATGGTACTGATTCGTGTACTTTTGGTATGCATATATAGCTCCGCTAAAACTGGCAGGATATATGGGATGACCTGCAGTATCAGGAGCTGGAGGCCCGACTAGATCAAGAGTGGCACAAATTAAGGATGTGGCCACCCTCCCATAGGACATCCATTGTAGATGTGAGAGGATGCTGACCGGTGTTTTAGAGCGTGGTTGGAAAGACTTAGATGAACAGTACATAGAGCCATGTATTGGTCTACCCTCGGAATGGCGAAGTGTCATGCGGCACATGGCGATGGCCGGTCAGGGGATGTGCAATCTACAAGCTATGGGAGCATAGCCATTGGCTCGAGATCCTCTAGATATTGATTACATGTGGGGTATTTGGTGCCCCCTAGTGTGCACATAGGGGCGAGTGGTGCCCCCAGTGTGTATGTAGGGGCAAGTGGTGCCCCCTAGTTTTGAGTTTTTTGTAACATGCTATGGGCATGTCATATGTATCAGAGTATACAGACTCTAAAAACATGTTATACGACACATATTATGGATATGCATCATTTTGATAATTTTGAATGTTATTGTCTTGTATGAAATGCGTGTGATAAATTCCAATCTAGAACATGGTTTGCAATGCTATTTACGTAGTGATTTTTTTCTCGAGGTACATGACTGAAAGTAATGATTTCAAATTCACGTATCAAAGGTTTCACTTGTAAATATCATCTAAAAATGATAAGATTATGCACACAATAGACACCATTTAGTTTCATGAAAAGAAGTAGGGAACCTAAACGAACATGTAGATGGAGGATGCGATGAGAGAGGGCATCGGCTAAGGGACCATGCACTACATCATATTTGGCCTGATTATTGGTGGCAATACCAATGCAGACCCCATTCGAGAGAACAAGTGCATGTAAGCGGGTAAAGATTGCCCAACCTACTGAGGCTAGATGTCGGGAATAGCGACTTGCACCATCAGTGTAACCGATATAGGGTGTGGATGGGAGGTCCTGCGGAATAGTGTCACAAGACAATAAATGGGAGGGGGAAGAGCAATGATGGCAGCGTGAGCGCAAAGTAGACATCAAACGACAACTGCGAGAGGGAGTGTTCTAGGTAGGATGGCTATGACTCATATACCGACGAGAGGGTGGTGTATGAGGGCTACGGGTGGTATATCTTGTGCTCATGCTACGGAGGTCATCATAGACATGGATGGTGTCATCCCATTTATGGGCGGGAAAGATAAGGTTGAGGGTGGAGAAGGTTTCCAGGAGGTCATCATGACGGGAAAATATGGGATGACGAGGGGAAGGGAAACCACATGAAAATGGAAAGCTACCTAAATCATCAGCATGGGAAGAAAGGCTCACATACAGATCATCATAGGGGATGATAGAAGAACAAGTAAATAGATGGTCAAATGATGCTGAGCCCATGTTGGTCACTGAAGAGGGGTCGAGCGAAATATTAGGGGAGGATTCAAAGGGAATGATCCCCAAGGTTCTCACAGATGATAGGTAGAGGATGGTGGTAGCAGGCTCCATCATCTCGGCATTAGGAGGGGGAATGTCAATGGCAGCAGGTAGATCCTCAATATGACCTGAAGCATACTGCACAAGTATGCGAGAGGAGGATTGATTTTGTTCAACCTCATAATCTCGAACTACCTCTAAAGAGGCACAATAATGCATCAGGGGGGGGAAATGGTGGGAATAATGGCCATGGACAACACACAGAGCACAGGGTTTGTTGGAGCGAATAGTCTTTGGGTTCTTGGCTACGGACGAGGAAGGAACATAGGGTTCACGGACCGTAGACTCAGGGAACACGACTTTAACCATGGGTTTAATGTGGGAAAATTCAGGACAAGTATCAGTGGCATGACCGACGATATCACAGAAGGCGCAAGGCTTTGTGGGTAAAGGAGGGGCAGGGTTAGTTGGGGTGGCCTTGTCTTTGGATGCCCCCTTGTGAGCTTTGCCTTTCTTTCCTGGAGCTGTCACAATAGGAGAAGGGTCCTGTTGAGGTGATGGTGGCACTGTAGCAATGGAAGAAGCTAGGGGAACCGGTTGAACTAATGTCAAAGCAAGGTAGGGTTTCAGGTGACCAGGTGGGGTAGCGGTTGGAGGGTCAAGGTACCAGATGGGTATACCTAGGGTCAGGTTGGGGAGAGAAAGGGTGGCCATGATGGGAACCGAATAGACTCTGGGAGAGGGAGTAAGGAAAGGTATCTGACCAACGGGGTAGTGACTAAGAGGGATAGCTCCAAGATGGTGGAGGCATGGTGGAACTGACCCAGGAGGATAAAGGGGCTCATGGGTACCAGCTATAGGAGAAGGGCTAGAAGGAGGAGGTCCAGCTGGCTGAGACGAAGGGTGAGGAGCAATTTGCAGCAGGCGAGGTTGAGGTTGAGGTTGCTGACTAGCCGAAGTGATCTTCTTAAGGGCAGCCCGAGACGATTGCATCATGAAAACATTCGATAAGCTAGGATCAGAGACAGGGGGAGGAGGAGAAATAGGGAAGGTTCCAAGCAAAGAGGAGTCTTTGTAGACACCGGGAGAGACACTGGTAAAAGAATCGATGTTTTGCTTATTGGTCACAGAAGAGATGGTTGTCTCAGGGAGGTCTGAGATTTTGGCTCATGATACGTCAACTGGTCAATTGTAGCTATATTTCCATTATGAGGGAAAGACATCTTGTGGTATACTACGGATGGGACAGAAAACATGGCATAGGTGTAGCTATGCCCGAAAATAATGTTATAATCAAGAGGGGCATCGATGAATTCAACGTCAACGGAAACAGTCTTGCCCGCAACAGTGATAGGACAATTAAGGAATAGGCCAATGGGCTTGGAGGCGTGGCCATCCCACGCTCGATGGGTAATCATGGAAGGGGCAAACTCAGGAGATTTGAGTTGTTTCCAAACCAAAGTGGACATCACACATGTGGATGCCCCCTCATCAATGATACACCTCCAGATTTTGACTGGGATTTGGAAGGTTATGGAAGCAGGAAGAGGAGGATGTTCTGATTGATGAGCGTCGAAAACAATAAATCAGTCATCAGCAGGATCTACAGCGCATATGGTGGATAGTAGAGCCTTCTTTTGAGAAGGACATGACTGGAGGAGTTCTAGTGTTGAAATGGCAACAGGAGATTGTGCCAAATCATCTATTATTCTATACAAATGAGAAGCTAGACCAGAGGCAGCATTTCGGTGTAATGGTCCCTTAGGAATATTGGTATGAACCTAAACTTTGGGATGAGGGATATGCAAGGGACCATTGGATGTCAAAAGAGGCTCTGTAGAAGCTGAAGAAGGTGACTCGGGGATGGACAGAGAGGGAGGCTTGGGGAACTGACGGGATCGAGTTTGAATGTTAAGGTCGATGGTTAGAGTTTGATCAGAGTTTATCATGAGGATCTGGTAATCGGAGGAACTAGAAGGGGAAGGTTGAGTGACCACCTATTCATCAGGTGGTTGGGTATCCACGAATACTTGTTGGGGGAAAGGATTGTTAAACACAGTTGATTGAGTAGTGGTCACATTGGGGGGATCAGTAGGGGAGGCATGTTGTCCTCGCAATGTGGCTTGAGACTCCCACATCTACCACATTTGTGGTAAAAGGGGACAATCGTGAGTGTAATGACCATAAAAACCACAACATGAACAAGGCTTATTTGTACGAATAGGCCTATCTAGCTTAGGATGAGTGCCTTGTTGCTAGTTAGCGGCGATTAGAGTCAATACAGCAGGTATTAGGTAAAAAAGTATAGGGGGCGATTGGTTTTGATTGCCTTTCCTCTTCCTTTGAGAAGAAAGAGGATTAGTTGCGCCCTGCTGTGCAAATACTTGCCCCAGAGGGGGTGGTAGTTGCTGTTGCTGGGGTTGAGAAGGCAAGGGAGGTAGAGGTACAAATGCTGGAGGAGCTGGGGTACCAGGATGTGGATAAGGATAATGGTGAGGTTGGGCAACATTGAGGTTGGGAAAAAGGATGAGGCATGCCGTATCCTGGATACATGCTACCTGGAGGGGGAAAAGTGCTGGAGGTGTTGGCCCCTCACGGAGGGAGACCATAGCCCATAGGTGGTTGAGCATATATATGAGAAAGAGCTCCAATGATACCGTTGGCAGAATGCGATGCCCTGGGGGCATTAGTGCCACTAGGTCTGGGGAGGTCAGGAAGTACGGTATAAACATAACCAGACTGAGCATAGATCAGGTCATATTTCAAGGCTATTTGGAGGGTGGCTTCTTCGATTTGAGGGAAATGTGATGCGACATCTTTGCCGATGGCAAGTAAGAGAGATCTAAGGAACCAGTCCATGTAGACATGATCTTCAAAGGTAGGAGCTCGACATAACCTCTTTCTTCTCCGCCATTCCTAAACATGGTCGGATAGGTGGGTCACGGATGATTGTTGGAAAGAAGTCAAGAGTTCGGTACCAATGTCTTATCGGAGAGGGAGCTGGAAATAAGATAAGAAGACTTGGGCAATGGTCGCAAAGGTGGTATGGGAAGAGGAGGTCTACTAAACATACCACTTAGAAGCTTTGCCTATAAGCGTGCATTGGAACAACCGAAGATGGATGGAATCATCAATAATGGAATTGGATGAAAACCACATGTGAAAAGATCGGATATGGTTGGTTGGATATTCTCCAGCAAGGCCTTCGAACTTGGGAATGTCAGAGGGGAGCTTGGTTGGCATAGCAGGCCAAAAAATATCATGGCGGATAGGGTCATTGATCAACTGACTGAAATCGGGGAGAATGAGGTCTGTCATATAAGGGAGCAAGGGGACAACCGAAGTAGTTCCTATGGCGGTTCCTAAAGTAGCATTCCCAACAGTAGGGTTGGGATTACCGCTAGCGTTAGGCCCTGGACTATACATAGTGGAGGTGACAGGGGGAGAACCAGAAGTAAAAGGAGAACCCAATGAATCAAAAGAGGAGTCAGAGTGCAGACTCGGAGGAGGACTAACTCGACGATGGTGGGAAGGAGTAGGTCGACCAACTAGAAATTGAGGATGAAGGCCAAGAAGTCTCCTGGATATACACCTTGGGGGCGCAATGATGACAACACAAACACGACACAGAGGGAAGAAGAACGACCAACATGGCCAGGGAGGTGCAGACTCAAGTGATTATAATGTCGAAACAACGGTAGAGAGGTGTAGTGTCAATTGATTTTATAATGTTTTAAAGTCTTTGCTTGGTGGTGTTAACCAGGCTCTTCTTTGCTTAGGGTGAGTGTGTGGCGTGTGTTAGTTTTAATTTTTAAACCCAAACATTTTGAGAGCAAAAGAAAAAGTGTGCTACATAACTCAAAATAAACATGTAGAGAACAGTATATACTACTGAAATAACAAAAAATTAACAGCTAAAAATGCATCAATCTAACCCAAGGAGACGGGTCTCTCAAAAACTAATCTAACAGAGGGAAAAAATCTAGTCAAAACACACTAAAAATTCTCCAATAGATCTAAGGTCAGGAGGGACAGTGATCTAAAGGATAAATCTGCTGAAAAGAGGTGCAGAAAACAACAAAGAGACAGAGGCATGGTTGTTGTGAAAGAGGAGGAAAAAATCTAAAGGAAGTAGGGAAAAGGAGGTGACCCTAAAGGAAAACCCAAAAAAAACTAGGTGAGGTGATTTGGATGGAAAAATAGCTGATCTAAAAGGGATCTAAAGAGGAGGTATTAGATCTGTAAAAAAAATAGCTGAAACTCCAAAAATTTAGACACCTGCAACAGCTAAAACTTTTCCACAAAAAGTGGAGGGTATTGAAGCCCTAGGTGGCTATATTCCCACTTAGTTGAGTAAAAAAGAACAAGAACAAGTCTAACCAGGTAGAGACAGAGGTTGGAAAAACCTGACAGAAGCTTCAGAAAAACCCAGAAAACTTTCAGAAAATCTCCAAAAAAAAGTGCAGGTCGCAGGTTCTGACCTGTTTTCTGTCCAAGTTGCAGTTTTGAGGCTGAAAGGTGCGTCCTACAGTCTAGGTCACAGGTTTAGGGCCGAAAAGTGTGACATGCACTTCCGGGTCTCTTGGCAATAGATTTTAGAAAAAGTTGCCATCTCAGTTGCGGCTGATGTCTGTTACCTGTACAATAGGGACAGAAACACACGGAAGTTAGAAATTTTAATGTGTTAGGGTTTTATGGGTGAAAAAAAACATAAAAATAGAAAAAAAAAAGCTAAAGAGAAACCCTAGGGTTTGAAGCAGCTGGATATGCAGGAATATGAAAAATGACAACGGTCGTAATTGAAAACCCGTGTGGAGTCGCTAGTTGTTAGGATGAATCCTTAATGTAAGTGTACGAAAAAAGACCCTTTTAGCTGTGCATAACAAACAACCCTAACAGCAAAAGATGACTGCTAATATCTTCAAAACTGTAGTTAGTTGATCAAGACAAATTCTGCAGAAATCCAGATCTATGCATAAAAAGACATTAAACAGTGAAAATAAGGTTTTTCTCCATGCATCCAATAGACAAGACACGAAAAATATTTTTTGAAGAATTTTATATCAATGGCACCTGGGAGGAAAACAAGAAAGGTGTTTCCAATTCTCCTCAAAGGGATGGGTTCTTGAAAGTCCTCAGCATTTCAGATCTAAAACTTCTCTCTCTTGTTGGTGTAGAAAACCCAGACAAACATAGAACTCAAAGGGAGCTCACAAAGAAAATGATGGAGAATGTGACAATAATAATGGCTCAAATTCATACCAAGAGTATAGATCCAGAGTGACCTAAAAGGCAACAAAAGGTGATGAATGGTAGGAAAAACCATTCTATTTATAACAAAATATTAGGTCATTCTAGATCTTGGTGCATGATTAAAATAATATCAGCCAAATCTAGATCCACCTTTTATGGAATATTTTATTATATTTGTTGGAGGGGAAAGGAATTTGACTTGGTTCAAATCCCCTTATTTATGAAATAATAAATAAATAAATGATTTATTTGTCATTTTAAGGAAGTGGTTGAATGATAATTAAATAAATAATGATTTATTCAATTATTTATAAATGATTTAGTCAAATTTAACAGATATTATTTAAATAAGGTTTAAATAATTATTCCTAGAAAATAATAAGATAAATAAGGATTTATCTAATTAATTTCCTTTCTTTGGGTTAAATATGACTGGTATAATAATTAAATTACTATTTAATTAATTATTCCATGAGAAAATCAAACAAATATAGATTTGTTTAATATTTCCCCTTGGGGTTTTTCACATTTAATACCATAAAATCTAATAAATGTGTTTTATTAAGTTATTTTACATAGTGAAAGAAATTTTACTTAGGGTAAAATTGGTCTTACATGGTGTGCTTGGGTCCATCCTAATGATAATAGGTTAGATGACCAAAAATTGTTGTAACACATTGGCTTCACCATAAAGATGAAGTGTTGCAATCTAAACAACCTCTCTTTCAGCTACTAGATGTAGCCTGAAGAATGCATATAACTCTTTCCTCCAAGCCTTAATAGTTCTTGAGGAATATCCATCAAATGTAGGCAAATAAAATATATTGTGCCTGTTTCTTCTATTGCTGCTACATAATCTTCTTTCTTCTTTGAGTTCGAAGAATTCTTGGAGAGTTAGACTCTATTTGAATGCTCTAGGCTATGCTTTGTACTCTTCAATATACATACTGAGAGTCTCATGAGCCTCAAGTTCTTTCCTTTCTTCATTTCTATACCATTCACCTTCTTCAAAGAAAGTGGGCATAGTAGATCTATGAGGAGATCTATGATTCTCCAGTCTTCTTTGTTGCTGATAGGAAGTGCTTAGACCTTCCTCATCTAATCTTCTTCTTGGATCCTCATTTTTCCTTTCTCTCTTCATTTTCTTGACCTCTTTGGATATATCTTGCATGGATCTAAAGAGAGGAGTGGCAAGACTATAATCCTCCTTCATGATAGATCTCATCTATCTACTTCTTCTTTTGATGCAAAAGATGAAGTGTCCTGGTGACAAATATTATGCTCCGGTACCGCTATAATATCCCAAAAGGGAAAATGCGATATCTTTAAAACACACTATAAATATTTGCAAATTAAACAAAAAATCCAAATACACATAAGAATGCATAGAAATAACTAAAATTTGTTTTATTATATAGGAGGTGAAAAAGTACAACGTGATCAAGAATATGAAACACTCGAGCCAAAGGGATGGCAAAACAGGAATGACCACAATGATATACAAGAGGACTATGAAACTACTAAGCTGTTGGAAGGTAAATTACGTTTTCCACATAAGCTTGTTGGGACTATAACCCCTACCTGAAAGATAGAAAGTTAGATATAGGCAGAATGGGAGCTTCGATGATGTTGAAAACAGAGATCCGAGCTCTATGATGAATAAACAAGCTAACCCAGAAAGAGTTTCTCAAATATATCAATATAAGAAAACCACCCTCTTAGGGCTTCATATATATACTGCTAGGTATGCATATCTGAAGCTATATTTGATGATATGATGGCTGCAATGATGCACAATTAGATCTATGCAAGATGGGGAAATCCCTTCTAGGTCCTTGGGCCAAAAGATCAAGATCTAGCTCCTCCAATCTCCTCCACTGAAAATAGCTGCTGGATGAACAACAGCTTCAGAAAATTGCACTGTCAGAGAGGGAGGCTCAATAGCCTACTACTAGATATGTCAAATCAAATCCTAAATGATGGAAACAATAGATCCAATGTGATGAGATGATCCCTCATGGGATTTCTAGCTAAAATACTGGAAACTTCCTTCCTCCAATATATCTACATGAATGGACTACGCAATCCTTGAAGGGATTGTTGCTGCATGGAGGTAAACCCCAATGGCCTAAATGCTGGATATAGTTCTTCTTCTCCTCGAAGACTCAATGTGAAGAAAAGAGTGGTAGGATGAATCCTCCACCGGTTTCCTAGCTGAATGCTAGAAACAGCCTCCTGAAGATGGCACCAATGCCTGATAAGGAATGAAGAACAACCCTCTTTCAAGAGCTACTCAATGAAAGAGGAGGGATTCCCACTCAGGAACACCCTGTGCTAAACAACATTGCAAACTCTGCTAAACAACCCAAGCCTACATAGAAATTTCCTAAGACAAATCTAGATCTAAATTGATCAAGAAATGAATAATCCAAATCATGCTCTCCAATGTGCCTTCACCTTCATTATATAGATATGAGCCTCCCATAGCCTCGGCCCACTCCAAAACTGCATTGTACATGTGGATAAAAGTATCCATGGTTGACTGTACTATTGATCCATTTCTTCCATCATGTTCACATGGGGTGATCACCCTCTCCATCATATGTCCATTAAATGCATCACTTCCTCCACTATCTTATCATAAGTGCTTTATGATCTTCTTTGAATGCACTATGATCTCAGTTGACCTTATCAAAGATCCTCATGATTTTATATTTAAGATCCATGATCTTATTTGACTGTTTCATCCTCCATAATCTATCTCATAAATGAGACATGATCTCCATTAATGGAGCTGCTCCACTACTCCATGATTTTAGATCTAGATCTAGAATATCCACATACACACATAAAAAGTGGATTTTATTCATCTTTGAGATTATGGGTCCCTCCACCATTTTACTTAATTAATTAAGTTTATTAAGAACTCTAATATTCCAAATATCATGTGAAAATTTGGGAACATTATAACATTAGCTTAAACATTCATGATAAAATTTTACATAATGCTATGTTGGATTAAGGGGCATCTCATAACTTAATGCCTAAAGCAGTCATGGAAAAATTGAACTTAGACATCACCAAACCCTACAAGGACCTATTCTCTTTTGATTCTAGTCAAGTCAAATGCCTTGGCCTAATAAAATACCTGTGTGTAACTCTAGTACAATGGCCTGCAAAGAGTATTGTTATGGAAATAGTAGTTGCTAATATCCATCCTAAATATCGTATGTTATTATCTCGCTCATGGGGAGAAAAATTACAGGGATCACTGCAATTAGACATGTCATATGCTACCATTTTTGTGTTTGGTCAACAAAGGAAGATTTATAGAGGAAGCTTTGGATGCTCTGTATTTGGTAACTTTAGTTGTAGCTTTAGTGTAGCTATGTTTGCATTCTTCTTCTTTTTTAATTCTTCTGCTATTTCAATTTATTTTGGATTATAAACAACTTCCATTAGCAAATATTCAAGTGACTTTATCCTGTTATCCTTTGCTTGTGATGAAGATTTCTCTATCTTTAGTTGTGTCTTTATATTTTCTAGAGAATTCTGTAACTTCTGGACACTTAACGCTTTGTGTGTCATGATTGAATAGATCATTTCTCCTAATTGTTTGTGAAATTGAATATGGTCTATTGGATGCACATATTTGGCAAGAACTTCAAAGGTTGTCTTTTTATAATCTTCTGATGTTTTTTGGGCCTTCACTTTTGGTGGTAGAAATGTCATTTGCATCCTGCTTGTTTTGTAGTCAAAAGATAAAAGCAATCTATTCTGATCATGGGAGTTTTCTTCCAGTATTGTGCATATGTTACAACCTTTAATGCTTCATTTATGATTTTAATTTCTTTGTATTTCTCCACGATATATTTTTCTCCACTGATTTTCTAGATGATGAAACTTCTGCACTATTTTTTTTATGAATGATTTGTGCATTGGAAGTTGATGGCATATGCGTTTCTTCAAAAATTGTTGGAGGTCAATTTCAAGCTTTGACTCATGACTAAAAGGGGTCAATTTGAACTTGACTCTTAATTTACTTATGACACCCATGGGGTCATATTACCATTTGAAACTGCTACTGAACTTAAACTCTTGTAACATTTTGTCTACTTTTTGTCCAACATTCCTACTATTACATATAAAAGGCCCTAGCTGGTTTTTAATCTTGAATTGAGTCTTATTTTTAGCTGAAAGGAAATTTATTTAATCTTAATTCAATATTTTTCTGATGTATTTTAAAGCAAATATCCTCATTGGGAGGTATTTGGGAAGCTTGTATGGAATTAGCTTGCTTCGATATACTCTGATTTCAGTATGATTCTAGTATAAACAACAGTCTCCTATTTTTCCCTGATCTAATAGTTGTAAAACCTTTTGGATTTCTTCACTGATTCTAGGTTGAATGGTACTTCTAAGCAGATTGAATAGTGGATATGCAAAAGAATCAATTAATTCCTTGAAACTAAATTCAGTGGAATCCTTTTTGATCAAGGATGTCCAAAAGACAACGGATTGGGGATTACCCTCTGTGTCTAGTTTTTGTAGGTTAACTAAAAACCTTTCTGATTGAAAATATATAAACATATGAAAAAAAATTGAGGAGTATTTGAATACTCCTTCTTCTAGCAATTTGACCAAATGATCATGGATTTCATCTGCCAAGTATTGGGAAAAATTGAGGGTTGTAGCTGGAGGCTAACCTGGGAAAAAGATGGATAGGAAACCAAGAATAGATGCATCTACATGATCATCAGTGAAATATCTTAAAATACATGACATCATGGTAACAATTTGTCTGGTTCTTTCTAAAAACATAAGAGCTAAGTATGGAGGATTGTTTTTAGGGGTTTCTACTAATGGAGGGAGGAAAGTCTGAAATATTTGGAATCTTTTAGGAAATTCCAGCTTTAAGTAGAGTTCAGTAAGGGTATCAATAGAGAAAGGAATTCGCTTTGGTTATGGTTGAATATGTAGCATCTGATTGAAGGATTAAGCAATGATTTTAAAAAGGATTTATTGGTTTGGAGTAACTATAGCTCTTTCATTGGGAAAATAGATTATTTGGCAGAGTGTGATGAGTTTTGGGAATTGATAGGTCTATGGGAGTAGGTTTCAATCCCACAATTGAATGTCATGTTATTGATCAAAAATTTTATCATGGCTCAGACAATGGAGCTCCAAAAGGTTGCAATCAGTCATAGTATCATTGATTTTGAAGTCTTTATCAGCCAAAGGGGTGTGGTCGAAATCTAACAGTGGTGGTTGAAGAGGGTTTATAGTTATCACACTCTTGGAAGCCATTAATTTGTTTAATTATTGAGTTAATAAGAAATTATATGGATTCAAGTACTTAGGATTACCTGGAATATCAAAAATTTTGATTGTAGAAGGGTCCAGGTGGAAACAGGGGATTTAATTCCAGTTGGTGAAGGATTTTGGTATTTTTCGGAAACAAACAGGGATAAGAGAATAATGGTAAAGCGACGAGGCTTTATTCTTTTCAAATTTGGCAGTTTATCTCTTGGCACGCGTGATTTTTTTATTCAAACAGTGGTGGTTTCATTGCAAGGCGCAAATGTGGTTTATCGCACAATAAAATATGTTTTGGCGGTTTGAGATTTGGGAGGTGTGATATAACGTGAAAGTGCCACATGGAAGGGGAGCAGGGATGAGAAAACACCCATTTCACAACCCCCCCCCTTCTGTTGTATCGCTCGAGGAACAGGGAGGGCGAAATTGTTTAGGGGTCTTTGGATATGATCTAAGGAGATCGAGCGGTAGATGGATATGGAAGTGTTCAAAGAGTTGGGGTCAGGTATTATATATATGCAGGGATTTAGTAATATGAAATGGGTTTATAGAATATACTAAGCCAGGGGGTTAATATGATATAAGGTTGGGAAATATATTAAGCTAGGACCAGCTTAAATTTTTATTGCATGCTTTGAAACATTGGATAAGTGGATTTATTGTATTTTTATGAAAAAGGTTGAGTTAGTCACCGAGAAGGGTTTTAGTAATAGAAATGGGTTTTTCAAAGGGGAAAAAGGGTTTTTTTAGGAGGGGAAAAGGGTTACGATAAGGGGGAATGGTTTCCAAAGGGGCAAAGGGTTTTTAGGATAAGGGGAAATGTTAGAAATACATTAGTGATAAGAGATAAGCCAAATGATGTTTTCCATAAATTTTGAAATTATCCTACCTACCCTTTATTTATCCTATATTTCCTTTATTGGGTGCATTTGAGCTTGCTCACCCTTTTATTTTCTTTTGATAAGAAGACTAACTTATTTCTAACCTTATATCTTCCAATGGCTCAGATTAAAGTTATGGGCTCTTTTTTATTCTATACCTAACTATGATCTTCCAAGATTAAATTGTTTGGTCAGATCTTTACTCACTAACTATCATGACATGATATTTAAAGGCATGAATAATCAAGATTAAACTATATGATCACCATGAATTGTGGCATTTTGGAGAAGTTTCACACAATTTTATTTTCAAAATTAAAGTAAACTAAGAGTAGTGGCATTTGAATGTGGAACACTTTGAGAATTTATTTTTGTTTCTTTTTGTGGGGTTCATATTTTATATCCTTTTTTTATATTCTTTCCTTTTGGTCCTTTGATTATTCTTTTTGGACATAGCCTCTTTTCATTTTTTAATATGGAAAACATTTGCAAAAAGAAAAGGTTTGTACAATATTACAAGATGTAACATAGTCAATTCAAAATTATTATCCTTATTATTATAGGACCCTAACAGTGGCTCCACTTGGGGATGGAATCTTCTGGTGAGATGTCAAGAACTTTCTGATTATTGTCCCCGAAGCTTTGAATTTTCTTTTCTTGTTACAGCTTTATGTGATCTCCTTTATTTCAAACATATGATGTTATATCTTCTAAAGCTTAAGATTTCCTTTTCAGGATTAAACTTTAAAAGATAATAATCCAATACAATCTAAACTTTTCTATGATATTTACAATGAGAAAAATAGAATGAAGGAACTACTTTTTAATATCGTGAAAAATAGCGCTTCAACATTCTACCATTGACTGGTCCACCTGGTAGATCTGTTCCATCTAACTCTTTTAAGAAAAATGCATTCTTGCCTCTGTAACCATAAATAATATATGGGCCCTTCCAGAGAAAGTCAAATTTTCCATGTTTTCCTTTGTCTTATTTTTTGGAATCCCTTTTGTGTACTTGATCACCTATGGAAAAATCATATTCTTTAGTTTTCCTATCAAATATATTCTTGATTTTGTCTTGAATTACTTGGGACTTGATATAAACTTCTTCCCTAGTTTGCTGCAAATGAATTGTTTCATTTGTCCTCCTTTTGATGTCATTGGGTTCTACTTGCATCTCTTGAATCATTTTCATCACTAGCATTCCTAATGAAGATGGAAAAACAAAATCCATCCCATAGTCCAATCGAAGGGGAGAGGTACCAATAGATTTGTTTGTAGTTAGTATGTCTTCCCATAAGGCATTGACTAACCTTTTATTCCATATTTTCTTGTTATCCTCTAATATATTTTTTATGATGTTGACTGGGCTTTTGTTTGGGGATTCTTCTACTCCATTACCTTGAGCGTAATAGGAAGTGGAATGGCTTAGGGTGATGTGGTATATGTTACAAAAATATACCATTTTCTTGCATTTGAAGGAAGTAGCATTATCAATAATGAGATTTTGTGGGCATCCAAATCTAGAAAGGATGTTGTTCTCAAGAAATGAAATAATGATGGAGTCTCTAGCTTGTATAGAAGGGATGGATTCTATCCACTTGGTAAAATAGTCAGTGGCTGTCAATATCCATTTATGTCGGGAAAAGGAGGGTGGGTGAATTTCACGAATGAAATCTAAACCCCATTGTTAAAATGACATTTCTACTGAGATGGTAAGAGTTTCTTCTTCCCTTGAAATATTTGAAATTTGCGACCAGAGGTCACACACTTTCAGACATGTGCAAAAAGGGTCGGCCAGTAAAAACCTGCCCTCAAAATTTTATCAAAAGTTGTTTTCCAGTATAGGTGTCCTCCACAATCTCCCGTATGAAATTCCTGCATGACTTTGTCAGCTTCTTCTTTTAATAAACAGTTTAATAGGATGCCACCATGATCTTTCCAAAATAAAACATTATCTAAGATACAATATTTCATTGCTTTCATTTTTAAGAATCTAGCTTTGGTTCTAGATAAACCAGGATGAGATTGTATGTTGAGTAAAACAAATGTAAGGTCTCCATACCAGGGTGAATCTATAAAATCTTCACTAATTTGTGGATTCACCATCTCTTCCTGATCATCTATGGTAGCAACGAAATTTATATCTAAGGCTCGACAGTTTGATTTAGCCATGAGTTTTGCTAAACCTTAGCCTTTAATTAATTTTGTAGGCCTGATCTCAATGTCATATTATAGTATTGTGGCGATCCATTTGCTTCTCTTTCCATCTGACCCATTCTGAGTTAGAATGTCCTTTACAACTGAATTTGGAACATATGCTATTATGTGAAAGTATATAATGTATACTCTGAAATATTTTATGGCTTTCACTAAGGAAAGATTTATTTTTTCCATCATATTATACTTTAATGTTGCATCTCTCAATTTTTTACTAAAAAAGGAAATGCGTTGTTCATAACCCTCTTCATTCTTTTGCAACAAGACTATTGCAATGGTGTGTTTTGAAGAAAATGAAAAAATTAAGAAATCTCTTTTAAAATTAGGATTTATAAGGACGGGTGTTTTAGTAAGTGCTTCTTTGATTTCTTAGAAAGACTACTTAGCCTTTACTGTCCACTTAAGTATTAAATCCTTTTTTAACATGCTATTTAAATATCTAGTTAGTTCTGCTGAGTTAGAGATGAATCTTGTAAGAAAATTTATTTTACCTAAAAATGATTGTAATTCTTTGATGTTCCTAGGATGACTGATATTTAGGATTGTTTCTAATCTAGCTGGATCAATTATAACGCCCTCTTTTGAAATGATATGTCTAAGGATTTTTCCTTCTCATAATTGCTTCTATTCTAGCTGGATCAATTCTAATGCCCTCTTTTTAAATGATATGTCCCAAGATTTTTCCTTTTTCTAATAAAAAAAGTGACTTTTTAGGATTTAGGGATATACCAAATTTTCTGCATTTTATGAATACTCTTTTCAAAAGATCTAGATGTTCATTATCTGATTTGGAAAAAAACTATGATATCATCTAGGTAAATTTCTAAAAATTGATGGATTACGTTTGCAAAGGCTATGTCCATATCTCTTTGGAATGTAGCTTAAACATTCATCTGTCCGAAGGGAATTTTCAATTACATGAAAGTTCCCCAGGGAGTGGTAAATGTATTCTTAGCTTGATCTTAAGGTTGGACTAGGACTTGGTTGTATCCAAAAAATCCATCAAGTAATCAAATTATTTATGATCCTACTACCCTCTATAGAATGTGCTCAATTTTAGGGAGAGGATAGTTATCCTTTAGTGATACTTTTTTTAAGCTTTTGAAATCAATACAGAGTCTTATTTATCATTTTTTCTTTTTAGTGGGGACTAAATTAGAGACCCAATCAGAATATCTAATGGGTGCTATGATTTGAGCATCATACATTCTTTTGAATTCTTTTTCTATTAATGGCATAAGAACGTGGTTAATTCTCCTAAGATTTTGTTTAAAGGGCTTTTGATTTTATTTAACTGGTATCTTATGCTAGATAATGTGGGTATCATAATACTTGAGGTCTTCATAACTCCAGGCAAATATGCCATGGAATTCTTTAAACAAGCTAATGTACTTTATCTTTTCAGCTGGAGATAATTTCTTAGATATTTCGACAAGATTGGGATTTTCTTCTGTTCCTATGTTGAATTCCTCTATATCTTACCTTAGAGGCTCCACTTTAGGTTTTCTAGCTACATCATTGGACACAAAGAGGTCTTATAGTGGGGCTAATCCCTTAGGAAAAATTTTGTTTTTGAGATTTAAAACTTTTGATTCATCATTGATTAATTCCTCAATTTCTACTGTTTCTAATTTTTCTATTTCTACTTTAGTGAATTTAGTTGGTTCTATATTATTTACATCATTTACATCTATATCGTTATTTATGGTATAATATAATGTACAGTATTTGCCTATATTACAGTTTTAAAACTCTCCCTCAAAATTCATGAAATTGTAAATTTGTGAGTCTTGTGAAAAGATTTGCCAATACTTCAAATTATCAGGTATGGTTGGCCTATGTCTTACCTCAGTAGTGTACTAATGATTCGGCTGAAAGGGTAATCTGCATGTGCTGGAAAAAGTGGCCGAACTATGTGCTTGCATATTCTGCTTTCCTGGAATGACAACAAAGTCAGTTTCAAGAAAATAATTTATCAAGTCTAGAATGGTTTCACTGTAATGGCTAAGTCTAGGGTTATTCACAATATACTCTCCCTTGAATTGTTTTATGATGATTTATGAGTCTCCCATGATGGAAACTCTTTTAGCTCCAAGTTTTCTTACGATTTGAAGGCCTAGCACTAATGCTTCATATTCTGCCATGTTATTAGTGCAATTGAAATTTAATCTGAAATCATGTCCTTTTGAATGATCATTTTCTAAATTGTAGATCCATACTCAAAATCCTACTCCTAATATGTTTACAGTGCCATCAAAATGTAAATTCAACATAGATTCATGAGCTATATTTTCACTATCGATTTCTTTGTGTTTTTCTTCTACAAATGTGATTTTATCTTTGTCATTGTCTGAATTACATAGGATAAATGAGTCCATATCATAATGCATAGGATAGATAGGATAATTATGTGGTTTTTTTGCACTACTGACCATGAATTTCATCAATATTTTTTTATAAAGCTTTCTTTGCTGAACAAATACAGAAATGGTAGCCTATGATATGTCTAATTGTAATGATCCCTGTAACTTTTCTCCCCATGAGCGAGATAATAAAATACCATATTTTGGAGGGATATTAGCAATTAATATGTCCATAGCAATACTCTTTTCTAGACACTGGACTATAGTTACACCCAAATATTTTATCAGGCCAAGGCATTTGAATTGACTAGAATCAAAGGAGAATAGGTCTTTCTATGGTCTGGTGATGTCTAAGTTTAATTTTTCCATGAATACTTTAGGCATTAAGTTATGAGATGCTCCCGAATCTAACATAGCATTGTGTAAGATTCTATCATGAATGTTCAAGCTAATGTAGAACGGAGGGACACCCCCTTGTTGATGTTTTCCATTAACTTCAGTACTAAATAAAAACTCAGATATATCATCATTTAGGTTTACAACATCTTCGCCTTCACCTATGTTTACTATTTCAGTCATTTGTGCTTTGTATGAATCATTTTTCACCAGCTCTATTAAAGGAATTGGTATTTTCAATTTGGATATCTTAATTTGAATATTGAATAGTATTTTAGTTATGCATAATTCAAAATTTCATCTTTACCAATTTTGGTTTGTGAGTTTTTGTCTTTTTTACCAACAGTTGGTAATTCAGTTTGAGTGTCAACTAGTTTGTTTTCAATTTTCTTGTCTAAAACAGTTTGAGTAGCAATTGATGTGATGTATATAATATTTGGGATGGAAGCCTTCTGAGTTTCTCTAGGGAGAATTTGTAGATTTTTGGTCATAGGAGCTTCTATTGTTTTCATAGTTTGGGTCTAGACTGATTTCTTAATAGGAACTTCTGTGTTATTTTTTCTTCTAAGGATATAGTGTTTATGAACTTCGTAGATAGCAAATTCATAGCCTTGTTTGTAACCAAAGGACTCTCTAGATTCTAATTGCAATTGTTGTAAAATCTACAACTCTTGTTCTTCTTGGGTGAGAAAAATAGCACCTTCATTGTTTATTCACATCAAGTTTATTTTGGTGTCGTGGTCTTCTTCATGCTATTGTGAACTTTCAACATAATTTTCTTGTAAAGGTGGTTTAATCTGTTGAACGAGCACAAATTCTCTTGATTTAGCAGTATTAGGATTTTTCCTAAAGTTGGGGCTTCTAATTTGGGGACCTAGCTGATTTTCCCATTTGGGCTTTCTTTCCATGTTCTCTAGCCTATCAATTAGTATTTCCATACTTTTAGCTAAACTATCTTAACATCTGAAGTGGATGGTTCTTACTTAATGGTCACTCTCCTTTCGTTCCTCATTCTTTCTCTTTTAGCTAGTAAGTTAGCTTCTACAATAACTGCATCACTCTGCATCTGTTCTAAAGTTGCAGGGTTTCTTTCTCTTACCTGATAGGACATGTCAACATCAAAACCATCTGGAAATTTAATCAGGGCCAAGTCCTGTGGAGCTCCGAGATTTACTGGGATTGCATTTTAAATGTTGTTAAACCTAATAGAGTAATCCTAAATAGATTCATTAGGAAATCTCCTAATGTTCTCATATTTAGATAATATATGGAGAGGGTATTTCTTTCTTTCCCATATATTTATAAAGAATTGGTGGAAAGCATCTAAATCAACAATATTGTTAACATGTAAATATTTAAACCATTTTTTAACATCTCCTACAAATGTTTGTGCAAATAATCCCATTTTTACATCGGCCTCATCAACTTCATGTAATTCAAAATAATCTGTCATTTTATTTACATGTTGTTGAGCAGTATATTGACCAGTACCATCAAAATGAAAAATGTTAATCTGGTCATCTTGTGTCATAGCATGTAAAGGGGCATGTAAGGCCAAAGGGGCATATATGGCTGCCATGGTTAATACTTTAGCTTCACTGGGAGGTAAAGTAGAGGTGCTTGAAGATGCACTTGGATCACTTGAAGATGAACTTGGAATGCTTGAATATGAGCCTCAAACGTTAGGTTGGAGAGGAAGCTTAGTTATGAATGGTTCTATGGAATGAACTATGGTGGATATTATAGATGAGGTGGTAGTAAATAAAGTTGTATTTATAGTTTCTAAAGATATTGTAGAATGCTTAGGGGTAATAGCAGTTAGGGTAAATAATTTAATTGACTATTGAAAATAGGCTTTGTCTATATCTTTAATCAAATTTGAGGTCAAAACATCAAGTCTGTCAAAAGTATATAAAACCTGTTGATCTAAAACCTATTGTATAGTTTCCTTGTTTGATTCAATAATTTTAATGAAACTAGGGTCTATTACAATATCATATATTGAGTTTCCAGATTTGGTTCAAAATAAAGAATGCTAAAATGATAAATCAAATTGAATATCTTGTATGCTTTATAACTCTTTAGGAAGTGAATTTTCTTTGATTAACTGACTACTACATCCTAGACTTTCTAGTTTTTTAGGTTTTCTTAAAATTCTGTCAGTATCATAAAAAATTGTAGCAGGTTGTGGATCAAGATGAGCCATAGTATAATATGTTCTTTTGGAAGCCAGAATTTTAACTTTCAATGATAAATTCTAATAACCCTTTTCAAATATTAATGCAAAAAATCAGAATAATTGTTTCTTTTAAGATCTGTTTTAAACTGGGAACTGATTTGTCCTTAGTATGGTCACCAATATGTTATCACTACAAAATTTCCCAAAGGTTGTTCTAGGAATTAAAAAGAAATATCAGAGGTAACTATCAACCACTTTTGGAGATTAGGACCTAACCTTCCTAATGCTCAGAGAGGACTCTCTCTTGATGATTTCACTTTGTGGATTTAATATATTTTTGGCTAGTTATGTATGCTTAATTGGATTTATTTTTTATTTATTGATTGGTTGGTTGATTGGTGAAATTAATGATTTCGATGAATACATGCATTTCCATTTTCCATTGGGCTATGGAGTCAATATGATTCTAAAACACAAAAAAATAAAATTATAAAGGAAGTGTTACAGGGTAGGATAGGTGAGCAAAATCAGATCTTAACACTGAATGGTGAAGTGGTTTATCAATCGAGATCAAGGAGAAATTAAGAATTCCTTAAACCAAATAATCAAGGAAGTTGAAAGGGTTCAATCAAGATCAGAGAGAAATTGAGAATTCTATACATGAGATATCAGAAGAAAGCATAGAAATGTATAACAATTCAAAACAACGTGTAATTAAACAAATTTTTCAATAAAAGTTCAGTTATAACATTCAAATTTAGAACACATTAAAGTTTAAGGAATACTTAAGAAAAGAATATGGACAATTGAAATTATACTTCACTAAGAGAGTTTAACACATGAATCCTATAAATAAAATCCTTTCTTACTTTTCATGTACGTCAAATGGAAATGGTACAATAACCCTAAGGTAAATAGATCAGTGAGATACAGAAATGTTTAGAAATCCACACTGATCGACCCTTGATACTTTGAATTGATGAACTATTTATACAAAATATTAAAAGAATATCCTGTCAACTGACTAGGATTTATTCTAGGGAAATAAATATCCTTATGCAAAAATATAGTGATATCTATTAACTGACAGAAATTTGTCCATGTTTTCTTTGATTGTTATTTAGTTGTTTGTTTATCTCACCATTTCTGCTTATTTCATCTATATTTCTTTCACATTGTGCATTATTTCACATGTCTTCTCTTTAAATTGTCAAAGTAAATCACATCATTTTTCCCATGTTTCTTCATCTGGAAGTTTGTTTTTGGAATTAAGGAATTTTATTATTTCAGATGCTTCCTCTGGTTTCTTTCCAAGACTGGGTCTGACTCTCTGAATTTCATCACTAGCTTCCTTTATCAAATCATTTTGCTCAAATATAACGTGTATATAAGGCCAAATATCATTAACTAAGTTAATGAAATTGGCTTGCAATTCTTGTTTTGCTTGAGCTAAAGGCTCTTCTAGTGATAACACGTTTTCCATCTTATGGATTCTTTCAGTTAATCTATTGTCCTTTTTTACTTATTCTTGATGCATTACTTCTACCAATTTCTTTCTATCTTCTATACTTCTTACTTGTTCTTTGAGCTTGTTAATTTGAGTAGTTTGTATAGACATATCTTCCATTGACTTGATCAGTTTAATGGAATCATCAATGCGATGGATTGTTGGTACTGCTGACACTATTTCTGATGTAGTTTCTAGAATTTTGGTTGATACTGGAGTTGCTGTAGACAATGGAGTTGATGTAGAAGCTATAGGAACATTAGTAATGGGAACTGCTCCATACTAGCTTTCTTTTTTTACACAATTTGGTCCATTTATGTTTCCATTTCTTTTAGTTGAGTTGTCAACTGAATAATGAGATTCATGATTTCATATTTTTGATTATCAGTTTCAAAAACCTCTTTGGTCTGTTGATACTCTGTATTTGGTAACTTCAGTTGTTTCTTTAGTGCAACTATGTCTTCATTCTTCTTCTTTATTAATTCTTCTATAGCTTTAATGTCCTTTGGATTATAACCAACTTCCATTTCCAAATCTTCAAGTGAATTTATCCCGTTATCATTTTCTTGTGATGAATATTTCTCTAGATTTAATTGGGTCTTTATATTTTCTATAGAATTCTGTAACTTCTGGACACTTAAAGCTTTGTATGTCATGGTGGAATAGATAATTTCTCTTTCTTGTTTGTGAAACTCAATCTGGTCTATTGGATGCATATATTTGGAAAGAACTTCAAAGGTTGTATTTTTATAATCTTCTGATGTTTTTGGGGCCTGCACTTTTAGCTATAGAAATTTCATTTTCATCCTCCTTGTTTTGTAGTTAAAAGCTGAAAGCAATATATTCTGATCACTAGGATTTTTTTTTCTTGTACCTTGTATATATTACAACCTTTAATGCTTCGTTTATGATTTTAATTTCTTTGTATTTCTCCTTGATATCTCTCTCTTTCTCCACTGTTTTACTAGATGATGAAACTTCTGGACTATTTTGTTTCTGAATGATTTGTGCACTGGAGGTTGATGGCATATGTGTTTCTTCTGAAATTGTTGGAGGTGAATCATCTCTAACATGAATATCTATTTAAATGTTTTCAAATGTCTCAACTATCTCTTCCTTCTCTATCACTGGATTTAGCTTTGTCTTCTTTCTATACATAAGTTTCAATTTTGTATCAATAGTTTTTGCAAAATAAGAGCCTTCCTCTCTTTCCCTATTTGAATTTTTATCATGTGGGGCTGAAGTAAGCATGATGGAACTGGTATCAACCTGCTTTTCCACCTCCTATAAATTATTTTCCAACCACTCCGACTGGTTGGAATACTTTTCAATTTCAAGCTTTGTCTCATGAATGAAAGGGGTCAATTTTAACTTGACTCTTAATTTACTTATGACACCCATTGGGTCATATTGCCATTTGAAACTGCTACTGAACTTAAACTCTTCTAAAAATTTGTCTGCTTGTTTTCCAACATTCCTACTATTACATATAAAAGGGCCTACTTAGTTTTTAATCTTGAATTGGGTCTTCTTTTTAGCTGAAAGGAAATTGATTTCATCTGAATTCAAGATTTATATAATGTATTCTAAATAAAATATGCTCATTGGGAGGTATTTTGGAAGCTTATGTGGAATTAGATGGCTTCCATACACTCTTATTTCAGTATGATTGTGGTATAAATACCAGTTTTCTGTTGTGCTCAAACCTGATAGCTGTAGAACCTTTTTTATTTATTCATTGATTCTAGGTTGAATGGTACTGCTAAGAATATTGACTACTAGATATAAAAAGGAATTAATAAAGCCCTTGAAAATGAATTCAATGGAATCCTTTCTGATCAAGGATGTACAAAAGACAACAGATTGGGGATTACCCTCCGTGTCCAATTTTTTTAAGTTAAGTGCAAACCTTTCTGATTGAAAATATATAAACATATGAAACAAAACAGAGAATTATTTTAATACTCCTTCTTCTGGCAGTTTGACTAGTTGATCATGGATTGGATCTGCTAAGTATTGGACAAAATTGAAGGTTGCAGCCAGAGGCTGACCCAAGAAAAAGATGGAAAGGAAACCAATAATAGATGCATCTACATGCTCATCAGTGAAATATCCTAAAATACATGATGTCGTGGTAACAATTTGTCTAGTTATTTATAAAAACATGGAAGTTGTGTATGGATGATTGTTTTTGGGGGTTTCTACTGATGGAGGGAGGAAATTCTGAAAGATTTGAAATATTTTAGCAAAGTCTAGATTTAAGTAGAGTTTAGTAATGGTTTCAATAAAGAAAGGCATTCCCTCTAGTTGTGGTTGAATCTGTAGCATCTGATTGATGGATTGAGCAGTGATTGTAAAAATGATTTCATTGTTTGGAATAACTATAGCTCTTTCATTGGGAAAATAACTTATTTGGCATAGTGTGATGAGTTCTGGGAACATATAGGTCCTTGGGAATATGTATTTGGGTATGTTTGAATCCCAAAAATGAATTTCATGTGCTTTATCAAAAAATTTATCATGGCTCCAGCAATGGAGCTCCAAAAGGTTGCAATCAGTCACAATATCATTGATTTTGAAGTCTTTATTAGCCAAAGGGGCATGGTCGACATATAACACTAGTGGTTGAAGAGGGTTTATAGTTATAACGCTTTCGGAAGCCATCAATTTGTTTTATTATTTATTTAATAATAAATTATACGGATTCATGTACTTACGATTACCTGGAATATCGAAAATGGTGATTGCAGAAGGGTCCAGGCGGTCGCAGGGGCTTTAATTCTAGTTGCTGAAGAATTTTGGCCTTTTTTGGAAACAAACAGAGATAGGAGAATAAATTTAAAAGGATAGGGTTTTATGCTTTTGAACTTTGGCAGTTTAGAATTTGGGGGTTGCAATATAATGTGGAAATTCCACATGGCAGGGGAGTGGGGTTGTGAAACCATCTGTTTTTCACCCCCCCCCCCCTATTTTAAATTTCAAATAGTGGGGAGTGCGAAATGGTTTGGGGGCCGATGGATATGATCTAAGGAGATCGGGTGGTAGATGGATATGCGGGTGTTCACAAAGGTGGTGTCGGGTATTATATATATGCAGAGATTTAGTCAAATTAAACGGGTTTATGAAATATATTAAGTGAGAGGGGGGGGTTGGTTAATATGATATAATTCTGGGAAATATATTTAGTGGGGAGGTTTAGGTCAAAGGGAAAATGTGACCTGCTTAAAATTTTATTGAATGCTTTGAAGCTTTGGATAAGTGGGTTTATTGTATTTTTAAGAAAAAGGAGTAGTTAGTCAAGGGGAAGGGGTTTTAGTAATAGAAATGGGTTTTTTCAAAGGGGAAAAAGGGTTTTTTAGTTGGGGAAAAGGGTTAGGATAAGGGGGGATAGTTTCCAAAGGGGAAAAGGGTTTTTAGGATAATGGGAAATGTTATAAAGACATCATTGACAAGAGATAAACCAAACGATGTTTTCCATAACTTTAGAAATTATCCAACCTGCCCTTTATTTATCCTAACATTTTTATTACCTTTATTAGGTGCATTTGATCTTCTTGACCCTTTTATTTTCTTTTCATAAGAAAAATAAATTATTTCTAACCTTGCATCTTCCAATGGCTCAGATTAAACTTATAAGCTTATTTTTATTCTCTACCTAACTATTGATCTGCCAAGATTAAATGGTTTGGTCAGATATTTATTCACTAACTATCATGACATGAAATTTAAAGGCATGAATAATGAATATTGAATTATATGATCATCATGAATTGTGGAATTTTGGACAAGCTACACACAATTTGTTTTTGCAAAAGTTCATATTTTTTATCCTTTTTTGATATCATTTTCTTTTGTTCCTTTGATTATTCTTTTATAACATACCCTCTTTTCATTTTTTAATATGGAAAACATTTTCAGAAAGCAAAGGTATGTAAAATATTACAAGACTTAACATTGTCAATTCAAAATTATGATCCCTATTATTATAGGACCTTAAGATACCTATAAGAATTTTAATGATATGTACAAATAATAGCACAAAATTTGACAATTCTAAATTTCCCACCATGTCAAACATATTTATAGCTCTCCTTGAATGAAAAATACAACTTTTTTCTTGAAAAAAATGTTTCATAAGTTTTAAAGTTTTCATAGTGGCTATGTACTTTGTGGAATTAGGTCAAATATGCAAACTTAGGAAATACAAGGAGTTAATGGCATAATTTAATCATATCAAGATAAAGAACTATATTACATCAACTAATAATAATTTCATCTCCCTATATGGGGTCCATGAGACCATCATAGGAGGTTATGGGGATGGTACCTCTATCGTCACCTCATGAAATAGATGAAGGAAGCCTGGATATCAAACTTTTTCAAAAAAAACATCTTGGATTCCCTTTACACTATACTAGCCCAATGTTTAAGCACATCGAATTAATGATCTCAGGATGCATTGGTAGGATTTATTTTTTATTTTGTCTATATTTGGGCTATGATGTATGCATATGGTTTAAATTTTTTAATATTTATGACAAATATTCCCTTTGAATACTTTTACTCCTTAACTATTGCACTTTGAGAATCATGAATAGATCCCCTCATTATCATGTTGGTTGCATCTCCCCATATTTTTATTACATCCTCATTTTATTTGTGGGAAGGACTAGGACCTCCTAGTCTTGCATCCCCCACTCTATCCTCGTGCTATAAATTCCTCCATCAAATATCGTCCACAATTCTATTGAACAGTAGTAAAGTTTTACACTATTTTAGTAGTAATTTTTTGCTCACAATATCGAATGTATCAGGTGTATAGTCTCGCATTTAATGTAAGGAGAATTATCAAGTATCTCTATGCTTAAATTGGTATTAAATTCACATATTTGGTATTGTAATATTTTTTCTTTATCTAGAATTATCTATATATTTTTTTAATTTTTTGAGCTCATTGAGAGGCCTTGGCCAAAGAAGAGGGCCTCATATTTGTGCTCTTTTACCTCGTCCTAACATCATTATCCTCCTCAATATTTTCTTTATGTATTATTGGTGGTTGAATTTTTTATTGAATATAAGTTTTCTAGGAAGTTCTCTGTTAGACTATTGTTTGCTTGTGAAACTACAAAGCTTATATAAAATATTGTTGGGTTTAATCTTAGGTATATTTGGTAGGTAATTTATTATTTTCCTTGGAATTTATGCTTTCTTAACATTCAAATTTTCATTTCATAGAAAAGTGTTCGTTGGGAGGTTTCCTTGGTACTACTTGCACGACACTATTTTCCCTACCCTAAACCTGCATTTCACTTTAATTACTTTCTATTGGATGGTGTTCATATTCTAGTATTTTCTTCCTTTTTTCAAAATTTACAGCATGATTCTTACATTTTTTTTCATTCCCCTTCCTGTCTCTTTCCTTCGTTCTAGGCTCCTTTATGCCTACGCGAGATCTTGCTGCTACCATGGGGAAAATAATACAAGGGCTTAATGTGTCTCTAGAGCACAGACCAAGGTTCAATATTTAGCAAAATTTCGTCATATGCAAACTCCTTCTAAGGTGAAAGAGGATATCAGATATTATAGAAAAGAAATTTTTAATGACATATAACGCCACTTTAATTTTGAGATATTAGCTACAATTGCTAACCGACCACTTAATACTAGGCCTACTAGAGGCCACCAAAATTAGTATGTGTTCCATATAGACATCTATTATTATATTGAATCCTTAAATGGAAAAATTCTTCCTTGAGAGGAATGATGACAAATATGGAATCTTATGGATGTTGGATAGGATTCAAGCAGAGAAAAAAGAGATGGGTAGACTAGTTAACATTGAAGCCTCCTTGACATTATGGGAAGGACCAACGCCTGTAGAAAATCCAAAGGATCATGTTCCTAGTGAGGTTTGTACCTCCTCCCAATTATATATATGAAGGTTTCTAGATTATTTTGGTCCCCTACTAAATTTAGGTATTTTCTAGCTACTATACATGACTAATATATATATGTTTTGTTGAATTATAAGAATTTTAGGATTTTTTATAATTTACCCTTTAGAAATATATATCGATTAAAATGTTTAGTAGAATAAGGTCTTACAACTCAAGTACCATGATATATTCATTTTAATTCTTTGGATAAAGGCACTCATATATTTCCATTGGTATAGTTTTCCTTAATGTAGGTCATAAAAATAGGAGTTTAGTCATGACATAAATACTTTGTTTCTTTAATAGATGAAATAGTTGATTTAATAAAAAAAGAATAATTTGATCTAATGATATCAATATATGTTGTGGAGGTGTACCACTAGGATAGCTCAATTGGTGTTCGAAGTAATGTGAGTCCTAAGAAAACTTAGAGATCCAAGGTTTAAATTCCCTCTTGTGTGACTCAGTTTAGGGAGAGGGGGACATGTCGTAGACCCCTAGAGGTTTATGAGTAGTTACATTTCAGCTAGGTTTTTGGGTTCCTGTGACATATAAAAAATAAAATCAATATCTGTAATGCAGTACTATTAACCCCCATTAATTTGATCATGATGAAGCTCAAGAATTGACAATGGGATAAAATTAAACAAGATTTTGCAGAAAATAAATCTACAAATGATAAATAAGGAATCTCTATAGGAAGTACTCACCCACTTCTTGTAAGAGTATTTGAACCAGGAGAAACTATGTTGTAGAGGATAAAAAATAACTTGTATAATTCTTCAAGATGGAAAAAATTAGTAAGAGCTTGCATGTTAAAAAAAATTATAGAAATAAATGGTTGCTATGAATATAAATACTTCAACTTATATCGAAGTGGAAGATAAAAATTAATTTATCTTATCATAAAATTAAAATGCATCAAAAATTAACTCAAACACATGAATCATCCTATTTGTTGTGATAAATCATATTGTACAATGATTAAAAATGTGATGTAGGTATTGTGAAAATTGAATAGTGTACTTACGTGGGATTTTATTTTTGAAAAGGGAAAAGGTTTTCATAATACAGATTGTCTGGCCGAGTGTCTCCTTGAGTGTCTTCTCTTAGTGAATCTTTCATGAAAATCACATCTAAAATAAAATTAGATATGAACAAATATTACTCCTTTATAATGACATAAAATTACATATTTTTTAGTGTTTTACAATTAACCTATTTGAGTAATTGATAATAAATTCACTTTATAGATTTCAAATTTGCTAGTATACCACTTACGATGCATATAATGATCAACATTTTAGGTTTATAATCAATAAGACCTTAATTTATTGGTAAATAAAAGCACATAAAGCATGCGGTACATCCCTTGTCTACAAAATATCATTCTGGTTAGAATTATATATTATGATCCTTCTTTCAAATTTATAGGAATTGGAAGATCTAATCAATAATGTATAGATGTTTGAGAACTAGTCAAAGTTTTTAAATAGTAAAGAAATAAGGAAATAATTTTTTAGTTTCCCTTGAGAGGGAAAATATTCAATGAAAATTTGTCACCATGAGTGGGCTATATCATTATTTTTCATATCACTTTCATTCACGGAATATGAAATCATACACTTAATTCATTTTCTATCAAATGTCCCCCTAGATAAAAATAAATAAAAATAAAAAATGTCACCAAAAGAGATAGCCTTAGTTTTCCAGAGCATAAGAAATTATAGTTATAGTTGTTATGTTGTTAATTTTCATCTCATTTAATATATAAATCATGATAATTTGTTATATTTCTTGTGGCCATTGAAAGAAGAGGAAAACATTGCATACAAATTTTTAAATTTTACCAACACCTTCATAGTTGTTTCCTATTTATATGGGAGAGTGGTCATGTGTTATAACTTTTATGTCATCTATTATATTAACCTCTTTAGTTATCGATATGCCTTCCCCACTAGATAATGGTTTAGGTCAAATCTTGAAAGGAAGTTTGACTACCTAAAGTCCACTCTATGATGGATCCCTTTCATTCTATACCCATAGTAAATAAATAGATACATTTAGGAAGAAATTTTGATGTTATACTAAATATCAAATTTCAACTAAAGATATATGAATTAATATTGTGTATATAGTAAATGGATTATGCTAAAAAAACCCTAAATTTGGGGTTTACAAAACTCTTTTTTCATCAAACTCCATTGGTCAACATGTTTAATCACTCATAAAATATGTATATATTATTTTTATTATTTAAAATAATATCTAATTGACACCCTCAAACTTGAAAAATGACAATTTAGTCCATCCTATATAAATCATTTCAACATTTCCTGACTCATGATATCATATATTCCTTGAAAATCAACCTTTGGTTTTGTGCTCTCATACCATATAAGAAATATAGACTATGAGACAAAAATGTTAAATAAAATGAAGAATGGATGAGATGAATTCAAGGAAGATATTTGGATGATCTCTGATTCATGATTTTATAGAGTTTTTAAATGGTTATTAGATTTAAATACTTCTTATTTGGGAGTAGGTGGTTGAGTGATTATATCAACTATCATCCAATAACAATGTATTTCCTAACAACTTGACATTATTAAATAAGTAATATTTATCCACCAATAATGTCCTATAATTCACATATCTATATCCATGAGTGAATGAAATCCTTGTGGTTGTGTTTCTCAATAAGTATACTAAATACTCCGCTACCCTTATTATGAAGCAATATATTTTCTTAGCTAAATTCATTCAACGACATTAATAATGCACGTTGTTGATCGACACTAATAATGCATGTTGTTGATACAAACATTTTAACTTCAAGGATGCATATAGAATTGCATATAAAAGAGTATATTAACCAAGTAACTTAAAACACATGAAAATATGTGGAAATCATAAGAAAACATGAGATAAAAGACACACCGATTTGATTATGGAGTTCACCCAATCTGGGTTATGACTTCAGGCCCTACTCAAAATTGGGGAGGCCTTCTTTTATTAAATGGCGATGAAGAAATTTGTCACAAAAAAATTTCCAAAAATAACCCTTATACCTCCAACCTCTATCATGGACAAAAAATTCAAAGCTTAGATTCAAAAACTGACATCACCATTGGATTCATGTCGCGGAATCATATAAAAATGACCACACATTTGTCAAATTCAGATACTGGCACCTCTAGCCTTCTAAGGGAATATTTTCAGCATCTCCATGATACCCATGCTCATGGTTCCACACCCCAGTTTTCTCCCAGTTCCACCACTTATTTTCCCTTTGTCGCTCCGTATCAAATATTATGAATGGATTCATATATAATTTTTTGGGAGAAATTAACAACAAATGAGACGTTAGATCATTGGTAAGTTGTGACAATTATTGTGGGGGAAAGCTAGGTTCAAAGATCTGCAACATTGTTTTAATACAATGCGTGTTGTTTTAATATATAGTATGGTTGTTGGTTACATTATATTTGGGAGGCGTTGATTGTAATGTTACCACTTGGAGTCGCCCAAGTGGTGGGTTGACCCACTCGGCCCGACAGATTCAACCTCCACCAGCTCCACACTATATTAATACCATATGTTGGTCGGTGGGTCATCTGGTCCACTAATGGTGGCCTTCCCACCCATCATATAACATACATATGTTGGCGCTGGGGAGGGGTGGCAGGTTTGGTTTCCCACCACCCAAAAAAAAAAAAAAAAAATTATTCGTTTATAAAGCCAATGGTTAATTTTTTTCCACCAAAAAATAAGGAATATTAGACAAATTAAGTAGGAAAAAAATTCACCCATTCCCACACCTGGATTCCATGCACTGAGATTCTGCAAATTTTTTGCCTCATTAGGACTTCCACTTGGGCACGTTTTACTAACTATAACTTGGACATACAAATTCAGATTTTAGTTTCATTTGCACCATTGGAATTATGGCAACGAGAACTATGTTATGGTATTTGTTTTTCTTCCATTTGATGACTTTTATTTTTGAGCTAGTTTCAAGGCCACTTCTATTTCTTGATCCACCTCAACTATTCCTCCCCACAAATGAGATTTTTTACCACCAAAATCCTTATCCTTCAACCTGTAAGTGATGGAATTACTCCCTCACTTTCTCCTTTTCGAATTATATCCTCTAGTAGGCTTATGCATCTATTCAAGTGAAAAATCGTCCACTGTCGAATCATTTCCAACCTCTTTGGTGTCCATGATCAATGGTGGCTGATAAATCTTCAAGTTCTCAACATTCACCACTGATTACTTCTCCATGTATGCTGGAATGTCGAGATGGAAAGAATTGTCTCTAATATTCTCCAACATGGTAAATGGGCCAAATTGGATTTCTTGCAAATTTTTTACTTCCACTTTCATTTTATCTTTTTCTGATGTGGAGCCACACTTTGTCCTAAACCTAGAATTGGTGATCGGCTCAGTGTTTTTCATGTTGAGCCTTGTATAGAGCTTGAATTTTCACCAAATTCTCCTATAATGCCTCTTGAATCATCTGAATTCGTTGAACAAAATTTTGTGCATCGTCCCTATCATATTTCCCACTCGAACCTTGATCTCTTACAAAGGCCATGTTGAAGGAATCCTT
The DNA here is from genome assembly GCA_034641835.2 of Pinus albicaulis. NCBI lineage: Eukaryota > Viridiplantae > Streptophyta > Pinopsida > Pinales > Pinaceae > Pinus > Pinus albicaulis. The sequence goes on along the minus strand of CM076578.1, from coordinate 540,344,009 downwards.
TGGTAGATAACCAAAGCATGTCTCAAACGATGAGCTCTGATTGGATTAATTCACTACTCGATTGTATGCATGTTATACATGAGGAAATTATTTGTACCAAAACATGGATTGTTTGCCACAATAGCCTTAGAGTGAGTATATCATTGTGCGATTGAAACCCTCAGTTTCTTCATCAGTAGGTAGATGAAATTCCATGCTCCTCTTCATATTGATGTCCATCATTATCCATAAACTCATTCAAAACTCAACAAGAAAGTGAGTCTCTCGATCAAACATAATGGATGTGGGAAGCCCAAAGTGGACCCATACAAATTAGAATAAGAGATAAGTGCTTTTCTCTGTAGAGACCTACTTTTAACAACAAATTAAGGCAATTTTTTGCTAAATCAATCCACAACGACATAAAAATATTCATGACCTATCCTAGACAAAGGAAATATTCCTACCAATTCTAATGACACACTTTCCCATGGATGACCCGAAACAAGGATTTGTGTGTAGAACCTGAATTTTTTGTTACAGGGCTTGCAAACTGTGAATACAACACACATCCCTTTACATATTGAGTCATAATGTTTTTCATGTGAAGCAAAAAAAAAACCCTTACGCAAATTATTTTCCACAACAAAATAACTTGACACAAGAGAGGTGTGTGCCTCTCTGATTACATGTATCCTTTCATTGGTGGGAATACAAAGTTTGCCAAGATGGTACAAATTTTTTCCCTATTAGTGGTATTATCCACCTGTGATCCATCCATTAGTTTTTCATAAGTCTCCTTAAAATCATCATCATCAACATACTATTCATCATAACTTTAAAAATATAAAGAATCATTTTGCAAAACTATATATGTAGAAAAATGAGAGAGAAAGCATATCTGCCACTTTGTTTTTCGTTCCCTTCTTGTAGTTTATTACTAGTTTAAATTGTTGGAGGACAACTATCCATATGAAATCGCATGATTATTGAAGCTTGGTTTGTGACTAAAGGTCATAAAAGGGCTGGTGATCTATGTGAATGATGGTCTCCTTGGCAATATAATAGTGCTTCTGCTTCTTCACGCTTTGAACCAAGGCATACAAATCCTTATCATATGAGGGATAGTTCAAAACAGTTTGGGAGAATGTCTCTAAATGGTTACATACATGTTTCCTCTATTACATCAATACTGCACCCATGACATACCCACTAGCATCTTTATCCATCTTAAAAGGCTACTCAAGGTCAGGTAAGGCCAAAAATGGTGTGGTGTTGATATTCTGTTTTAGTGTATCAAAGGCTTTGTGTTGTGTTTCTCCCCACTGAAAGGTTTTCTTCACGCTCGCCAATGCATGTATGGGGGATTAAATAATGGAGAAAATAATAGTAAACCTTCTCCAATATTGTACTGCACCCAAAAATATATGAACCTCTATAACATTGGTGTATTTAAACCACTTTACAATTGCATCAACTTTAGAATGATGTATTTTCAATTGTCCACCACTGATAATGTGACCCAAGTAAACCAAAGAGGTCTTACAAAATTCACACTTTAACATTTCAAAATATAATTTTTATTTTTCCAAAACGTAAGGAGCCTTTTAAACATGACACACATCAACATCCCATGTCCTACTGTAAAAAATAATGTCATCAAGATAGAAAGTACAAAATCATCAAGAATAAACCTGAAAATACCATTCATTACCCTCATGAATCTGGTCATACCATTCCATAGCCTGGATGGAATCACCAACCATTTAAACAACCCTTGTTTTTAATTAAATCCATTATTCCATACATCCTGTTCTAAAATTCTAACCCGGTGATAACCACTGCGCAAGTCTAGTTTTGTGAAATATACAACATTTTTCAATTGATCTAACAAATCATCAATGCGATGGAGAGGGTGCCAGTTCTTCAACGTTATTTTGCTGAGTGATCTATAGTCCATGCACATACTCCATGTGCCATCATTTTTCAGTACCAACATGATAGGTAAGCCATATGGAGAAGAACCTGGTGTTATGACACCTTGGTTCAGCAATTCCTGTACCTTTTGAAATAGAGTGGTTCCACTCAGTCGAAGAGATGTTAACTGGACCATGGCCTCATATTCCTCGATCTGTTGAATCTAGAAATAAACCTCGATCTGTGTAATCAAATTTTTTATTTTCTGTTCATTTCATTCTCCATCATATGTGGGAAAATAAAACTTTACATCTAACTTAAAGAATTGTTTCTTAGATGCATTTATATTATGCATGTTAGAATGATTATAAGAGGAATAAGAGGAAGATTCATTGGTCAATTGAGAGAGAGGAGGATCTCGTCCTCCACCTCACTGGTTTACCGATGCCTGATCCTCAAGCTCTTTCTTCTCATGCCTAATTGTCTTCTCATTATCTACAAACAACTTCTGAACTTTGTCTGCCATGTTGAAGAATATCTTGAGATAATTTCTCTGTTCTTCTTCTCTTGCATTGTCTTTTACCATATTCCATCATTTTGGTGCACACCCAATTCAGTATCAAATGATTTAACTTTTCCTTTACCTTTTTGGAGCTTTTTCCTGGTTAGTATTCACTCATGCAACTCGTATCAAGAAGACCTCCTCTAACACCAAACTTGATCCATATATTGTAAATTCAAGGACCCATATAGAATTTCATATAGAAGAGAATACTAACCATGTAACTTAAAACACATGAAAAGAAGTGGAAATCACAGGGAAACATGAGATCAAAGAAAAAAAAAATTGATTACGAAGTTCACCAAATGTGGACTACATCTTCGAGACCTACCCAAAATTGGGGAGGCCTTATTTCATTAAGTGGCATCAAATAAATTAGTTACAAGAAACATTACAAAAATGGTCGTTATACCTCCAATCTATATCATGGATGAAAAATGCGAAGCTCATTTGAAGAAATTTACATGAACAATAGATTTGTGTCATGCAATAGTATAAAAATGACCATAAATTTGACAAATTTTGACACTAGCACCTCTGGCCCTCTAAGGGAATATTTTTAGTATCTTCAAGATACCATCGCTCATGGTTCTGCACCCCAGGACGCTATTGGTTTTTCCACCCCTTCGCCCTCCACTGGTTTGCATCTGATGTCATGAATGGGTTCATATATAAATTTTTGTTCGGACATAACAACAAATGACCCATTGGTTGATTGGTGAGTTGTGGTGATTATTGTGGGGGTGGGTTGTGTTCAAAATCCTCCCACTGCATATTTAATATGTGTCATTGGTTTATTACAAGGTGTATTATTTTAATATATGGAATGGTTGGGGGGGTTGGTGTCCCGACACCCAAAAATATAATATAATAATAAGAATAAGTTTTATAAAGGCAACAGTTAATTTTTTTTTCTGTCAGAAAATAAGGGATATTAGCCAAATTAAGTAGGTGACAAATTCACCCATTCACATAGCCGAATTTTTTCTACCAATATTCTGCTAATTTGTTTCCGCATTAATAGTTCCACTTGGAAAAGTTTGACAATATATTTGACCAACTATAAATTGAACATATGATATCATATTTGAGTGTCGTTCACCCCGTTGGAATTAGGAAGACAAGCACTACGACCTTGTCCTAGTTTTTCTTCCATCACATGAGTTTTATTTTTGAGATATTTTCAGGGCCCTTCTATTTCTCAATCCACCTAAATCAATCCATATCCATGAGTAAATAAAGTTTGTGTGGTTTCCTTTGTTCATAAGTATACTAAATAATCCTCTACCCTTATTATGAAGCAACATATTGGGTTAGCTAAATTTCTTCAATCACACTAATAACGCATGTTTTTGATTGAAACCTCATAGGTTATAGGTATGAATCTAGTTGAATCCCTCTAGGTGACCAACTGATATTATGAATAACAGTCGAGCTACCCACATCTTCATATTTTTGGAAAAAGAAGGAATTATAAAACTTATTTTAAGAACGGAAAACTGGAAGGTCAAATAAACTGATCAGTGATAATGTTGTGCATTGGGCTATTTTTATGCAAGAAAAAACATTATTAAAATTCCACTAAGTTAGAGGCACTATTATTTAATGAGGATTTTATTGGGGGAATCATCAATGAATGTGGGGAGACATCCCTTTAATTTTTTGAAGATATTTTCATATGAAAAAGGTAATTAAAAATAAATAAATAAACCTTCAATATGAATGAGCATAGGAGGGTATTTCTTAACTAGTGCAACTCTATGTGTGAGGTTTACTTTATTTTGAAGATAAAATTATATGGGATAAAATCAAATACCTAATACTGTTCGAGTACTGTATAATTAAAATAAAATGTATTATTTATACGAAGATATATTAAATCTCTGATATGTGCATATACAAGTGGTTTATCATTAGCCTTTATATATAACATAAAGGAGTAATTTTTTTTATAAAATCTACATCCAGTCACAACTAAATACCCGAGGGATATAGCTTCCATTTCTATTAAACTTTTCTAAGAAAATAGAACCAATAATAACAAAGACATTACCTCATAATTAGACTCTAAAGTATTGTTCCACCTAAAAATTATGGTTATAGAGGGTTTGATGCCACCCATACATAAAACATAGGTCATGTCTAGCAAAATATTGAAGAAGGACCAGAAAGCCATATATATTGATAGATAAAACCAAAGAAATATCCACCTAGACACATAGACACATCTCATTCCATTACCATAACATTACTACACCAAGGGATTGTATTGTACATTAAAATTTCAAACTAATATTTTATCCATCAAAGCATAGAGACTAGAAATATATTGAAGCTAAAGCAAACCAAGCGAGACAAATATGAAGACATTGAAATATGAACAACTAAAAATGGAACTAATCATTGCCAGGGGCAGGAATATTGAGGTCAAAGTCCATTTGGCCCAACCCCAACACCTAAGGTTCCAAATCTAGAGACCACTCCAGTTGGAACTTCAATTCCACAAAAAAGCTGCATAGGGAAAATATTTCATCCAACATCTGAGAGATTTTATTTTGAAGAAACATGAATTTATATAAAATCTCAATATGATAATGGGATATATGATGCACAGGAACCTGGATATGGAAAAAAAATTTATTAAGGGCAGTGTGAGAGGAACATAATTAAGAGGAAATAATTTCTAAAGAAGAGGACTCTCACGTTGAGTCCAACTTGATGGAGAATGACATACATCCCTCTTGCTCCATATCAAAACCTTGACATAACAAAATATACCAAGTTGAGATTCCCAACCGATCAATACTACCACTCCAAGGAGCATGCCATTTACTGAATAACACCCAACATAAAATTTTACTAGGGTAAACCCCTATTGAATAAAAATACACACTCCCAAAGAAAAAACCAAGGGAATTAGAAGAAAAATGTACCTTAACCCACAGAGTGAAAATTCAGAGTTGTTTGACTACCACTTCTTTGACCAATTGACCACAATCGGAGGGAAAAATCCATCTTCTGAAAATGTTACTTCCTAGATCAATTCAAACAACAAATCCACATTTGGCCCAACAAGATATGGGTATCTATACGGGCGATCACATAGAATGGATCATGCAGGTAAAATCGATAAGGAGAGCATATAAAAACCTATCTATGAAATAAAATTCATAATACATGCTCCAAAGAAAGAACCAGGGGAATTAGAATAAAAATGTACCTTAACCCATGGAAAGAAATTCTAGATTTTCTCGACTACCACTCTTTCAACCAACTAACCTGAATGAGAGGGAGAAATCTAAAATTAACCTCCTTTTACCGAGCATATCAAATCCACCTTCTGAAATTCTTACTAGACCAATTTGACCAACAAAGCCAGTCGTGGCCCAAGAAGATCATACAACTAAGCCCCATAAGGAAAGCATATAAAAACTACTATATCCTTACAACATCATTGTTTCCCTTCCAGGTTCACATGAATTCATTAATTTACGAGATTTCAGGCCAGTGAAACCCATCACAAAACCAAGATCTTGTATCTAGATATGTAATTTAATGTTGGGGACATGCAAATTCATGAATTTTGTACATTCATGAAAATCGACCCCGTACACTGCCACATCCTCCATGAAGAGCATGATGCCAAATTCTCGGTTCATGATCACATACAAACCAAAACCTTCCCTAATATGCTAGTGAACCTCATGTCACAATCCTCTTTGCTTGAACATATGGCACCCACGATTCTTGAGGTGCATATAGTATATAGGCCATACTATCATAACATATATAAAAACTCTAGGGGATGTAACATCAACCCTCACAGTCATCAACCAGAAGTTCTGCCTTCTCTAGGTGGAAGCATCATTTTCCATATGATCTACCTCCTCGTTAAGACCTCAAAGTATATGAAGAAATTACACACAAGTGAAAATGATCAATAGAGCATGAATTCTGGGGAAGGAGCATACAAAATGTAAATCCATGGGGCTAAATCTTTTGATGAGGGATTGAATTCTAATAATAGGATCCCCCAGAATCACTACATTGGCCACATGCCCGTTTTTGGAAATGAGGAATCCTTGGGGCAACCCATAAGTTTCCGTTTCATTATTTGATCAAATTCTCAACCCCGAGACATACTTAGTGATGGATGTTTTCTCGATATTAAAAAGTATCCCTCCCCCTCCTTCCACCCCTAATCATTGGCCTTTCAAGTAGGTGTTAGTTTCATAAACAAAAGATTAACGAAATTGAATATCAAACCACATTATGGAAGCAAATATTTAACGACATAACTAAGTGTTGTAATAATGAAAAGAAAAAGTATTATTTTTATTAATATGTACTAAATATTTGTTATGTACATATACATATGGTGTATCATTATCCTTTTCAAAGTTATTAATTTCATAAAAAAAAAATTAAAGAAACTAAATATGAAAGTATATTGTGGAAAAAATATTCAAAGACATAATTAAGTGTAGTATTAAAAATAATGTGACATGCACAAAAATATTTAGGATAACACACTTATAGAAATGAAAATATAACATATAAAAAACAAATTGATAAAATACATAAAGTTAACCCATGAAATATACACTGAGGAAAATATTATTGATACAAGAGTATATGAGTATCATGTTAAGAGATAATTCATTAAGGAATAAAAGGAAACCTAAAAAGGTTGATGTCCCTAGGAAGGAGAACAGTATGAATATTTAAAAATTCTTGGTTATTATGATGATGAAATACTGATTAATACCATCATATCATTTAGATATTTGGTTATATATCTCGTTATGATTATATTTATTTAAATAGTTTTGAAAAGTAATTAGGAAAGCATATAATTTAATATAATTTGATTCTAAGTTATTAGATCAAAGGCCCTATATATTGAATTTGAAATATAATGAAAAATTACATAAGAAGATATCTAAGATGTTATGTGATAGCATTATTTAAGTGATCGAAGAGAAACTTGGTTCTACTAATAATGGTGCATAATTATACAAATGTTAAGCTCATAAGTTTCATGTGTTTTCAAAAGTTTAGGTAGCCACCAAATATCTTTTTCATTTACATTCAACCGAAGAGATATGAGAAGTTGTAAGCTAGTAAGTCTTTTCATTCATTAAGAAATATCTAGGTTATTTTATAAATATTTGGTGATTCAAAGCTAGTAAATCTATTCATTCCTCAAAAAAATATTTAGGTTATTTTATAAATAATTGGTGAACCAATAGAAAGATCAACCACTTACAACCAATGTGCAATTAAATATAAGGATTCTATCTATCAAAATTTCAATGTCAACAAGTAAAGCTATAATCTAAAAAATTAAAGGGGACTAACTAGTAAAAATTAATTTACATAAATAAGTAAGCATTGATTTGAACATATGAAATTAATAAACTTAAACAAACATAGTAATAAAGATTTATTTCTATTTCTTTTATAAATTTTAAAATTTAAAATTATATATAATTATTGTGTTGAGAGGGCCTCTGTAGTCTAGTATACGATAGATGTGTAGGCATTAGATGTAATGAAAGATAGTATGTCAAATTTTTAATGTTGGCTATAATAATAATAATAATAATAATAACACAATATTTTATTTCCTTCTTAGTCCTACTTAGTGCAATAAAGTGGTTTGAGCAACATGATCAAATAATAAAATTAATAATGCCATGGGCTAATACCATGTTTTATCAATATCCTGGGCCATGTGGGATTTTGATTAAATTATATTATGTTTCAAGGATTTTATTTATTTTGTTACGATACTTTACCTTGGGACAATACCATGGGTTATCATGGCTTATCAATACCACACGCCCAAAAACCATAACTTATTTCACAATCCAAATATTTTACAATATTTTAATTTAATTTAATAACATTTTTTAATTAAATCTAACAATAAAAAGGTTATAATTAATTTTTAGGTATATCTAAACACTCAATCCTCATGAGATTCAATGGGAGTTTTAATAAAATAAAAAAATAGAATACTTTTATATATACATATGTGAAATTTACATAATACTGGGCTACATCAATCTTAACCTCACATCTATCAAGCACCTAGAGGGATCAAATACCTTGAGGTGCAAACCTCTTTTCTGAGTGCAAAAATTGAGGTAAGGTTGCACCTCAAGAGATTTGATTCCTCTTTACGCTTGATAGATTTAGGGTTATGATGTATCTAGGTTAGTTTCAGCCATACGCTGTCATACAATATTTTTTGAACACCTAATTATTTTGATCTTTTTAAATATAATAAATATATCTAATATTAATTTGGTCAATTTAATTTTAAATTTGTTTTGTTACCTCAGTTTTTTGAGATGAGTGAGACTATTAATAATTTGAATAATGAAAAATGATGAAATAAAATTTTTCAGTGCAAAGTGACAATATAACAACATTAAATGATAGAAAATGTGAATAATAAGAATGTAGTCAATTACAAACAATCTTCATTGTGATCAATCTCAAGCTATTTTCTTATAATGTTATAATTGTCACACTTATTAGTTTTTACATATTCTTATATCGATCATATCAAAAGGGAAGTTGGAATCATAGACCATTGAAATATTTAATTCAAGCTATTGTAGTAAACCTTGTCTCTCTTTCTCTCTAATATTAATAGTAAATCTCTCTGAAGTTAATCATTGTGACTTATGGATTGTTAAACCCAGAATATTTTTTAATTTTTTTTGTTTTATATTACCTCGTTTGAATGGAAAGTGATTAAAAATGTTGAATGATAGAAAATGGGAATAATAAGAATGTACTCAATTACAAACAATTTACAGTTTTATGAATCCAAAATTTTTGGTAAGTGAAAATTTTATTTAGGATGAAAATTCAAGTATCGTGTTACGGTTTAATTACTCTAGCACAAAATACAATGGACATCATGAATAATTTTGTATGTCATTACACTGCAAGAGAGTGTATATGTTTTGGGAGTGAGAAGGAGATAAAAAGGACGAGAAACAAGGGGAGATATAGATATATATGGAGGGGGGAGAGAGGGAATAAGGGAGAGGCGGAAAGAGAGAGGAAGGAAGAAAGATAAATATGGAGAGAGGAGTGGAAGAGAGAGATAAGGGGAAGAGAGAGAGAGGTAGAGAGAGAGAGAGTATGTTTCGAGGGTGAGATAGAGAGAAAAATAAGGAGAGATGATGAGAGATAGAGATATGGAAGGAGGAGACATAGATGTTATTACAATGAAATCAATGCATACTATTAATCTAATTATTTTACATCATACATCTAGTTGCATGCATCAAATAAGAAATCAACATCTACACTAAAATCAATGCTTCTAGTATAGGTATTAAATGGGATTATAAATCGACATCTACACTAAAATCAATGCTCTAATGAAAGAAATGAAATATGATTATAAATCAATATCTACATTGAAATCAATCCATTTAGTGAAAGAAATCGAATAGGAGTACAAATAAAAATCTACATTTAAATCAATGAATTTAGTGTAAGGTATTAAGTAGTATTAGAAATCGACATCCACACTGAAATCAATGCATCTAGTGTAAGCGATAAAATAGGATTAGAAATAAAGAACTACACTAAAATCAATACATCTATTTTAGTGAAAAGCCAAAATATTGGCATGACTTTCTAGATCTAATTTCTATGTCTGTATTTTTCTTTGGGTGTCTCCTTATTCTTCCCTCTATCTCCACTTTCCATTCTATCTCTATCTCCCTCCCTCTCTCCTCTCGCTCCCCCTCTCTCTCTCCTTTGTCCCTCTCTCTCCACCTCTCCCTCCCTTTATCTATCTTTCTTGTCTTCCCTCTACCATTGTTCCATCTATATCTAGACCTCTCTCTCTCTCTCTCTCTCTCTCTCTCTCTCTCTCCATATCAATGCATCTAGTGCAAAGAATCAAATAGTATTAGAAATCATTATCTACACTGAAATCAATGCGTCCAATGCAAGCAATAAAATAGGAATAGAGATCAAATTCTACACGGAAATTAATTCATGTAGTGTCTATCTCCCTCTCTCTCTCCTTCTTAGTCTCCCACTACCTTTCCCCCCCTCCCACCCCTCTCTCTCCTTTCATTCCATTTCTTTATCGTTCTCTTCTTCCCTCTTCCCAGTGCCATCTATATCTTTACCTCCCTCAATCACTCCTTTTTTGTCTCTCTATCCCAGCCCCCTAAACACATCTCTCTCTCTCTCTCTCTCTCTCTCTCTCTCTCTCTCTCTCTCTCTCTCTCTCTTTCTTTGTCTCTCTTTCCTTCCCTCTTTCCCTCTCCATCTATATCTATATATCCCACTGTCTCTCCCTCTTTATCTCTTGATATCATCCTACATACACACTTTGTCCCCATATATATTTATCTATCTAGCTCTCCCTCTTCCTGTCCCTCTCTATCTCATCCCCTTCCCTCTCTCTATCTCTACCCCCTCCATCTATATCTTTATCTCAACCCCCAAACATACATGCTCTCTCTCCATATTTATCTAGCCCTCTCTCTCTCTCTCTCTCCCTCTCTCTCTCTCTTTCTCTCTCTCCATGTCTGTTTCTCTTCCCCCCTCCTTCTCTTTGCATCTCTATTCGACCTTCTCCCACCCCTCCATATATATCTCTATCCCCCCTTGTCTCTCCTTCCCACGCCCAAAACATACACACACTCTCCATTCTCCTTATCTCCATCTCCCTCTCTATCTCCCTCTCTTGACTTTTCCTCTCCTATAACCCTGATCATCTCTCCACACTCCCATGTCACTCCCTTTCCCTCTCAACCTTTCTCTTTTTATGTCATTCTTCCACTTCCAACTCCATTTCTATCTCTTCTCTCTCAAGGTGTCTCTCTCTTCCCTCTCTCTCCATTTCTCTCCCACCTCCCTCTATCTCTCCCCCCATCACACAAACTCTCTCTCTCCACCCTCCAACATTGTCACTGTCTCCCTCTCTCTCTCCCCTTCTCTCTCTCCCCCTATATGCCCCATCCATATAAAAGTATTCTCATTTTTAATTTATTAAAACCTCCATTTTTTATTAAAATTTGTTTTAATCTCTTTGGGAATATTTTTAGTATTAGTGAGTAATAGAGAAGTGTCCTCAGACATGTAATTTTACTGATATTGTAAAAGAAATTACACAAAAAGTTGCAGGAGTTTACAAATGTAAACTTCTACTAAATTTGTAATTAGGAGACTAACCTATTTATAAGCTATATGTCCTAACTTAATTTACTTATGGATCAATTGAAAAAATAACAAGTGTCCATTTACAATAAATTATCTTCTATTCAATCTACTAACTTTATTCCTATTTTAGAGCCTAGGATACGACTCAATTCTAGATTCCTACCTTTGCTAACAATATTCTATTTCTAAGTGTCTCTAATATTTATTAAATATTATAATTTAATAAATATTTTTATTCTCTAATATTTATTAAATATTCTAATTTAATAAATATTTTATCATAACTTTACATTAATATATTTGGATCATCTAACGTTCTCCCCTACGATCCAAAGATACATTACAATATATACCCAGTTCATCTCTGAACTTAGTAAATTTTATTTTTCCAAGAGCTTTGGTGAAGATATCAGAGGTGTGATATGTTGAACAACAATAAATAGGCTTGATGACATCCTTTGCAATGAGTGATTTGATATGATGAAACTTGGTGTCCACATGCTTTGTCTTTGAATGAAAAACTGGATCCTTGGAAAGCTTTATTTTTGACTGGTTGTTGATGAATAACGAAGTAGCTTCTGTTGGAGGAATTCCCAAGTCCTGTAAAACTCTACGCAACCAAACAATATCACATGTTGCTCCCCATGCTGAAATGTACTCTACTTATGCTGAATAAGTAGCCACTATAGCTTGCTTCTTGCAACTCCAGGAAACTACAACTGACCCCATGTTCATTAAATAACCTGAGGTTGGTGCCCTATCATCAATACTTCCAACAAATTCGGCATCTGAAAATTCGCCAAGTACAAAATTTTTAGTCTTTTTGTAAAGAAGACCAAAATATTTTGTTCCTTGGATATAATGAAGACTCTTTTGGCTAAATTCCAGTGACTGTCTCATGGTTCCTACCTAAAGCATGAAAGAATATTGACGACATAAGAAAGATCTGGTCGAGTAGTTTTCAGATAAATCAGGCTATCAATCAATTGTCGATAAGTAGTGCTATCCACCATTTCCCCCCCTTAAAATTTTGAAAGTTTCAAGTTTTTTTCCATAGGGGTGAGAATAGGCTTGCAATCCTACATTCCAAATCGTTGAATAATTTTCGCTGCATACTTACTCTGAGAAATGAAGATATGATATGGATGTTGGAATACTTCAACTCCAAGATAGTAGTCAAGTAGTCCCAAATTTGTCATCTTAAAACTTGCATGTAACTCCTTTTTTACCGAGGCAATATGATCATCATTGTTGTCAGTGATAATCAAATCATCTACATACATAACCAAAATCACCAGATCTTTACCTTGTTGATGTACATACAAGGTATCATTAGATTCACTTCGTTGAAAACCAACTTTCCAAAGGTATTCATCCATTTTAGCATACCAAACTCAGGGAGCTTATTTTAACCCATATACGCCTTTATTATTTTGCAAACTTTAGGTTCCTATCCTTCGATTTCAAAACCTAGTGGTTGTATTATGTACACTTCTTCCTGTAAATCACTGTTGAGGAAAGCACTTTTTACATCCATTTGATGAACTTTCCATTCTTGTTGAGATGCTAAGGAAAGTGTGAGTCAGATGGTGTTCCATTTATCTGTAGGAGAAAAAATTTCCTCATAATATATCCCTTCCTGTTGCACAAAAACATTAGCAACAAGTCTTGCTTTATACTTGTCAATTTCACCATTTTTCTTGTACTTAATTCGGTAAACCCATTTGCATCCAATGGGTTTAACATTCTAAGGACAATCAACAAGTTTGCAAGTGTTATTGCCTTGAACTGCCTGATATTCATCAACCATAGCTTGTTGCCATTCTTTATGTTTTACTGCCTCTCAGTATGCAGAAGGTTCAATAAAATCATTCTCTATCAAGGCTCCTTCATTTCTTTGTGATCCCCTTGTTCCTATTTTATTCTGTTCATTAGGCCTTACATTTTTCAAAAGTTAAACTGCCCATTTTGGAAATTGATGTTCACTGGTTTGGGATTGTGAAAAATCACCATCATTGTAAAGAAGGTTGATATAAACTGATTTTTTTTTATCAACCGCACGTTCTGGGGGCGAAGAGTCATTGTCAGAAGAACTGCTATTACTAGGAGAGTTGGATGAAATGCTAGGACGATATGGCACTGATGATGAAGACGGACTAGATGAATCATTTTCATATGAAGGAAACTCAAGTTCATACCAATTTTGTGCATTTGGTTGACTTTGTAAATTTCTGTTTCTTTTATCACTTTTTGTTTCTAACTTTTGAAGAAGATTTTCAAGTTCTTCAGCACTCTTACTCTCATTTTCATAAAAAATCACATCTCTGCTTACAATAAATTTCCCATTCCACAAAATTTGGTACACTTTCTTCTGATCAGAATACCCAATCATTTTGCACTTCAAGCTTCGTGCATCAAGCTTATTTCATTTTTCCTTCGAAACTAAGGCATAACAGACTGATCCAAAAACTCTGAAATGTTTTACCCAAGGTTTGAAGCCAAAACATGCTTCATAAGGTGTGATTCTGTCTAAAGAAGAAGTGGGAGATCTGTTTCTCAAGTAGACAGTGGCATGAATTGCTTCAGCCCAATATAATGGACTTAATTTTTTGAAAGTTAACATAAATCGCACCATTCCAAACAAGGTATGATTGATTCTTTCTACTACTCTGTTTTTTTGCAGAGTGTAGACATTGGTAATATGTCATTTTATGCCATTATCCATGCAATACTTTTTGAATTCATTTGAAGTGAATTGTCTGCCATTATCAGTTCTAAGAGTGCCAATCCTCTACTTCATTTTCAATAAGCTGACGAAAAGTTTTGAACTTGTCAAATGCTTCTGAATTTTGCTTTAAGAAATATACCCAAGTCATCCTGCTAAAATCAACAACAAAGAGTAAGAAATGTCTGCAACCTCCGAGCGAAGTTGGGAAGGGTCAACAAATATCATTGTGAACCAACTGAAAATTCTTGTTTGCGTGTGATGAACTTGTAGGAAAATTCTCTCGATGTTATTTTCAAAAAATGAAAGATTCACACTTTGCATTTTCCCTTTTGAAGGTTGGAAGTCTTTTAACCATTCCCTGTTTTTGTAACTGAGAGAGGCTTTCGAAGTTGAGATGGTCATATCTTACATGCCACAATCTGATCAGTGAAATGTCTGTACTTGCTGCTCCTACAAAGTCAGAATTTCTTGGAATAACTGTCTCTTTCATCCTTAACAGTTTTCCATCTTCATAACCTGTCATTACTATTTTCATGTTCTGTTTGACTGAGTTAATTTTAACTAAGCATATTCTATAATCACCATATGTCCTGCTTGTCGAATCGTGACTAAAGATAACAAATTTTTCTTGAATGTTGGGACATACCATACATTTGAAATCATTATTTCTCAATTGCCTAGTAAAAAAGCTTTAACAACACCTTTTCCTAAAGGAGTATGTTTTTTTTTATTAGCAAGATAGATTGCATAGATGGAATTCTTCGAAATTCCAAAAGAAATCTCGTCGAAAAGTCATGTGTTGAGTTGCGCCTGTATGCATAATCCATGCATCTTCATAATCACTTCTAAGAAAGCTTGAAACTTGGAAATTTTTTTATTTTGTGTTGGTGAAAACATATTCGGAACCATCAGGATCATCTTCATCATTTGCAAACTATGCAGAATTTGGATGAAACTTGGGAATTTTCTCAATAGAAGTTCTACAATCTACCGCATAATGGCCAAATTTGTTACATCTCCTGCAAACAATTTGACTGACATCACTGCCTCTACCTTGATACATTCCTTGGCCTCTGCTTTAGCCTCTGTTTTGAGTTTGTCCTCTGCCTTGATGATATCCCCTATTTTAATTGTTACCTCTTCCTTGAAAATTTCTCCTACCTAAATTATAGCCTCTGTTGAAATTGTTTCCTCTGCTTTGACTGCGACCACGACCTTGGGATGCTTGACTTTGATTGAAATTCTCTCTTCCTTGGTTTCTTGAATTATCAACTAAGGAGTTACTTGAGCTGGCTTCGGTGAAGAAGACATCTTCTCCAATCTGTTTCTTCTTCCCAAAGGTTTTATCATGTTGGGCTAACATGTCACTTAATTCATCAAAATTTATCTTCTCTAACTTTCTAGTGACTTGCAAAGTTTCAAAAAAATGTGTATATGATAATGACAATCCAGAAATTAGAATTGTGGTCAAGAAGCTTTCATCAACATCTTGAAAACCAGCATTTATTATTTCTTGCTTGATATTTTTAAGTCGTGAAATATACTCAAGGACATCACCACCTTCAGTGAATTTTTTTTGAAGCAATTTTAATTGAAGATCAACCTTCTTTGATTCAGGTTGTGTATCAAAGAGATGTTTGAATGTACGTAAAGCAATCCATACATTTGAGGAATTTTCAATATGTATGTACATTTCATTATTAACTGAAGCTTTTATAAGAGCTAATGCTTTGCCATTTTTTTACTTCCCATTTTGCAAGTGAAGTTTCATTTGTTCATTTATTTCACTTATATACAAGGGTTTATATATACCTAAAAGAAGTTATAAATTTTCTTCTTTTATATTTAATTTAAAACGTTATAAAATTAAATTTAAAATAGAGTATTTGTATTTATTTTTTTTAAATAAGTTCTGGTTCTTGGGCATGTGGTATTGATAAGCCATGGTATGGGTCCATGATATTGTGACAGAATAATTAAAAGCCTAGATCCATAACATAATAATCAAAATCATAGATGGCCCATGTTATTGATAAATCATGGCATTAGCCCATGGTATTATGATTTTCTTTTCTCCTCTCCATCTCTATATCTTTCCTCTTATTAATTAAATTTAAATATCGTTATGCAATCATTATTTTAATTTATATGGTAAAATGGATGCTAATTTATAAGTACTATTTATAAGTTACACATTTTAATGTGATATGTATATTATGATTTAAAAATGGTTATGCAATAATTTTTTAATTTATTTGGTAAAAAGATGTTAATTTAACAATACTATTTATATGTTATATATTTTAATGTGATATGTATATTATACTTTATTTTATCTAAAAAATAGTTAGTATTTTTATTAAAAAAATCAAAGAATACCTCACATCTCACATATCACCCCTACACTCACCCATCTAACGTTCACACTCACACTCACCCATCTAGCACCATCTACCATAAAATCTTGTAGCTCTCGACACAATGATTAACATTCAATATGTATAATCAAACAAGAAATATATTGACCAAGATCATGATTAAGGAGTTGGAATCAAATAAATCTATTATTTCCTTGATATATATTTAGACTACAAACAAACATCGTTCAAAGAGAAAAATTAACAATATAATATTTATTATATTTAAATAAATATAATAAATATTATATTTATTATATAATATAATATAAATATAAATTGCATTCTATTCAATTGTGATGGGTACTTCGAAATGATGAAGGTTAACCCGCTTTTTCTCCTTTCTCCACTAACTCAACGAAACTAAGCCAAACAAAGCAACCAAAGATGGCCATGATTTTAAAATTTTAAAAGATGTCAAAAAAAAATACATCTCTTAATAAATTAATTAATGCTTAACTTGTCCAATCAATCAATCATCTATTTACATGCATATGTACGTCATTATTTCTTTACTCGAAATAATTGTCGATATAAATAAATACAAATACGGCCGCTGCCAATAATTTTTGGTTTTTAAATGTGTTTTTTTTTTATGAGATGGGCTTTCTCACCTTCTTTCAATTATTGTCCTGTGTTTTTATTTAAATAAAAAATAATATTTCTATTTGAAAAAATATAATGTATTTAAGATATAAAATTTTAATTAAACAAATTTAAATAACATTTTAAATTATGAATCTTTTGGGAAATCACATAAGGAATTTTTGGAACCTACGCGTTTCGAACTACCAACTGTAATTCACTATCTAGATAATAAAAATTGGCTGATCTGACATACACATTTATACCAGGAAGAGAGAAGCAACGATCAAAACCCAAAAAGTTAAAAAACGGTAAAAAATAAGAAAAATAATAAAATAATCCAAAAATATAACTAACCCATCCTTATAATTAAAAACGGTCAAAAATAAAACTAAAAATAAAAATATTAAAAGACATAACTACCCCTTCATATAAAATCAACCCTAAAAACTAAATTAACTCTCCCACAGAAACAAGATAAACAGGTTATTAAGTGAAAAATATTCATGTCAAAGTCATAAATTATAACTAAATTATAAATAAATAGAATAATATAATAGAATCAATTAAATAAAATAAAATACGTGAATGAATGAATTAGAAACCAGAATTAAAATACAATAAAAATAAAATAAAATTAAAAATAAATTATTAGTATTTTATTTTAATAAATAAATTAATTAACATACATAAACCAATAAATAAAATACTAAAATAAAATAGCAAAATAATAATAAAAAGATAAAATAAAAAAATAAAATAAAATACATCAATGAATAAAATTAAAAACCAGAATTAAAATACAATAAAAATAAAATAAAATAAAAATAAATTATTAGTATTTTATTTTAATAAATAAATAAATTAACATGCATGAACCAATAAATAAAATACATGAATGAATAAAATTAGAAATAAGAATTAAAATACAATAAAAATAATTTACTAATAAAATACTAATAATTTATTTTTATTTTTATTTTATTTTATTTTTATTTTTATTGTATTTTCATTCTTGTTTCTAATTTTATTCATTCATATATTTTATTTATTTTTTTTAATTGATTTTATTTTATTATTCTATTTATTTATAATTTAGTTATAATTTATGACTTTGACTTGAATATTTTTCACTTAATAACATGTTTGTCTTGTTTCTGTGGGGGAGTTAACTTAGTTTTTAGGGTTGATTTTATATGAAGGGGTAATTATGTCTTTTTATATTTTTATTTTTAGTTTTTTTTTTTACCCTTTTTAATTTTAAGGATGGGTTAGTTATATTTTCGATTATTTTATTATTTTTCTTATTTTTTACCCTTTTTTAATTCTTTGGATTTTGACCATTGCTTCTCTCTTCCTGGTATAAATGTGTATGTAAATTCCTTCTGTGATTTACCGAAGGATTTATAATTTAAAATGTTATGGATCACTCTCAAATCCAAATAACATTATACATTGACCAATAAAATATGATAAAAATATATATTGATGACTGGGATTTAATTTTAGAATCTAAATAATTAGATATTCAACTTATATGTATTATTAAATGGGTATAAGATTATTGAATATCTTTCTAAACCCAAATAAATTATAAACTAAAATAATATTTTTTTATTTATAATCATTTTTTAATAATTAAAAATTTAGATAAAACTATCTAAATTAATTAAAGATTCAATTTTTTTTTAATCATTTATGCTTTAAGAAATTTTAATTAAAATATTTTGCCACAGAATTTTTAGATATATCTTCAACCACCGAAGTTTCCTTGAGCACTCTTACCAAAGAAAACCCAAAATGTCAAACATATCAACAATATAATCACAGATAATCACTAAATTAACCTATGTTTCACGCGATGCATTGATGCACTTCTTGATCCGTCGGATGTAGGACACTTACCCATCAAGCATAAGTGTAATTCTACGTTTTGCTTAAAGCACGTGAGCCTTGTGGGCAGGTCGGCTCTTCATTATATATTAAATACGGCTGGTTTATCACGATATTTATAATGCTCGGGTATTGCGTTGATTAGCATTGTGACTTATATTGTTTGGTGTCGAGTTTCGGCTGTGACTTACATTGTTTGGTGCGAGTTTCTGGCTTATTACAGCATAATGTCGTATTCAAAGGATTCTCACTACAGCGAGGTATTGGGTAACTCATATTTATTTTAATAAATGACATCACCAATTGATCTAGGAAGTCTACTCATTTCAGAATTGTTTGATACTACATTTAGAGCTCAACGACTATTATTTTTTCCTTCAGCACTTTTACCAAAGAAAACCCAAAAGGTCAAACATATCAACAATAGTAATCACAAGTAATTACTAAAATGTTTCGCGCAATGCATTGATGCACTTCTTGATCCGTGGGATGTGGGACACTTACCCATCAAGCATAAGTGTAATTCTACGTTTTGCTTAAAGCACGTGAGCCTTGTGGGCAGGTCGGCTCTTCATTATATATTAAATACGGCTGGTTTATCACGATATTTATAATGCTCGGGTATTGCGTTGATTAGCATTGTGACTTATATTGTTTGGTGTCGAGTTTCGGCTGTGACTTACATTGTTTGGTGCGAGTTTCTGGCTTATTACAGCATAATGTCGTATTCAAAGGATTCTCACTACAGCGAGGTATTGGGTAACTCATATTTATTTTAATAAATGACATCACCAACCGTTTTAGGAAGTCTACACATTTCAGAATTGTTTGATATTACATTTAAAACTCAATGACTGTTATTTTTTCATCGTAAGCCAACTATAATGAGGTACTAACGGTCTATGCCACTATTTTTCATGCTTAGGTTGCTCGTTTGGCTTCCAAAATGGTAATGATCTCCTGGCTATGTACACGTTATTTAGCAGTTTGGATGTGAATGATGATATGACCAGAAATTTTGGTCTTAGAGAACTGTATCAAAAGGTACTGAAGAATTTATATTTCTGTTTACGTTAGAGTAGAGTAAATGACATTTAATTGAAATCTCGATTGTATTGCAGAGCTTTAACATTAACCTTTGATTTCATGTTTGAGAAAGATAGGATTACTTTATTGCATAATTTTGATATGGAGTGATGAAGTTGATGAAGTCATTTTTGTTTCAGAATTGTTATGATTATGAACTCCTTAGAAGCACGCCTAGTATGGAATTTCGGAAGAAGTTCTGCATCCAATTTGTTCGACTGGTTTATAGTTTGTCAAATTTCCAAAGGTAATAGTCGTGGGCTTTTTATTGGTTTCAAATTCCCTTAATATTCATTTTATGGGAAAATTTCTTTGACTACATTGATAATTATTGTATGCCTTGTGATAAATCAGCTTGGAGGGTTTAGATGAAGAGTGGTATTCGGTGGCGAATAGTATCGAAGAATTTGTGACATCAAAGAGCACAACAGAATCGGATGTATTGCGAATCATTTCGATTTTAATATTTGTTGTTCATTTTCATAAGAGGATGACAATGCAACCTGGATTCCACACAAATGCGGTTTTAGTTGCATTTGAATTTGCGACGCGCCTCTTGCAAATATGTGCATCTGTCAATGACGTCTTTTCAACTGCTTTGTTGCCTGCTTTACTAGCTTTTGTAGAGTGGTATGTGTACAGCCCTGACATGATTACAGAGAAAGTTGAAGCCTCTGTTGTTATAAACCAGGATGAAGGAGAGTCGATAAGCAGGGCAAGATTGACCTTCTGGAGAAGCTGCCAAAATTTTCTATCGACCACCTTGTCAGGAAAAAACATGCAGGGCCACAGTGGTATCTTGAGTTCTTGCAGAAATAACGGTGAATTAGTGGATCGTGTTGCCCTATGGGAAGATAGAGTGCTTCAAGTATACGCCCCATTTGATCCAGTTCACCGTGTGCTGAAATTGACAAGATCGCTTTCGTGCGGAGCTGAAGAAAACAAGAATCGTATGGTAAGAATAATCGATGCCATTCGAAAGGCTGTGCCGCGGAATTGTGAAACATCACAATTACAAGGTGATCCAGATCCAAAAACACAAGAAAGTAATCAAACAGCGGATGTACAGAGCAGTTCTACTGGACCTTCTGGTACGAAGGACTAGAGTCGATTTTAGGTGTTATTTAAATTTAAGTTGTTACTTGAGAATTGACATTAATTAGGAGGATAATGAACTTCTTAATGTTAAATATTTGCGATATGTCTTATGATATCAGATTCTACTGGACCTTCTGGTCCGAATGATCAGAGTCGATTTTAGGTGTTATTCAACTAGATTTAAGTTGTTAGTTGAGAATTGATATTAATTAGGAGGATTATGATCTAGTTAATGTTAACTATTTGAGATATATTTGTGATATGTTTAATGATATGAGAATATTTAAATGTCCTTGAAATAAGGATTTGTTATTCCAAAAAAATGTGTAAGGAAGGATTATGGTTGATTCTAGGTATTATTCAACTAGCTTTAATTTATGTGTTGAGAATTGATAGTAATTAGGAGGGTTAAGCCTATAATCAACTCCATGTAATCAGAATTTGAGATCATTTAAAACCAATTGCAATTGCCCCTCAGCGATAAACTTGCATGCATTCATAAAATGGATGATCACTATGAAATAGATCTCCTTTACGCTACAGGGGTCTCGAAAACCAGGTTTAATAGAGCATTTGTATCCATTCGGCTGATGAGAAGCAGATGCATTCCCAAAATAAGGAATTCTTCACTATTCTGCTGCATCTGAGAACTAATTACAGGAGACATAAGGAGTAGAAAGCTTACATACCCATGAATCCACAAAGAAATCTTCTTAAGAATGTCCGCACTAGGTCCTAGTTTGAATTTGCCGCACCTCTTGCTATGAAATGGCTCATACAATTTCTCTTGCTTCCCCCTTAAGCTCTTGTGAGCTCGTTTCTCCCAACATGCTTCTAACAAGCCAACCTGGAATACTAAATACACCTTCATTTCCATGATTGTTACGTACCTATGATCTGCATGCAACATGACTTCTCATGCTTGAACCGTTGTTCGGTGGGGGAGGTCACCTCCTTCCTGCCAAGTGGCTGTTGACATGACACGCCCTATTGGGGAATGGTAAATATACATGATTATTATTATATAGAATAAGTATTGGATTATATTGTTTTGTAATAAAGTATGGTTTGTAAAGTGATTTTTTAGTAGTTAATGTTAAATGTTTGTGGTTAGTGGTAAATGTATTTAGTGGTAATTTTGATATTTAATAATGGTAAATACATGATTATTATTATTATTATATATGTAAGTATTGGATTATATTGTTTTGTAATAAAGTGTTGTTTGTAAAATGTTTTTTTTATAATGAGTCATGGGTAGTTTTTCTCAGTATTTGTTTTATTGGCAGTGGAAAATGTATTTTTTGTTTTTCTTCAAACTGTTTTCATGAATTGTTTTTTATAACTAGAAGAATGTTTGGTAGAATTATTCTATTTAGATTTTTTTTTCCTTGATATTTTTTATATTGTTAATTATAAATGTATTTAGTGTTTCTCTTTCAAGTTTAGTGTTTGTAATTAATTATGAGAAAATATTCATACACATTATTATTATATTGGACAAGTGTGGATTATATTGTTTTGTAATAAAGTATGGTTTTTTGAAGTGATTAATGAATATTAGGTTGTGTTCCTTCATTTTAAGGGTTTTTTTTTCTCAGTAATTTTGGTATTGTTAGTGGTTGATCAGGCATGGATATCTAGATAATGTTTAAGTTGATGTGATTATGATTATACATGTATAATGCTAATGTGGTTGAGCTTGTAGATGAGATATCCTCCCCTAAACTATACTCAGATATGTTGATTATGTTATGTTTTATTTTTACCTCACATTGTATACTTCCATGAAAGAGGTCAAATATGAATAGTAAGATGGTAGACTATAGCTCACGAGATTCCTTCTATGAGTCATATGAACAATGTAGTGCTAGGAACTCTTCTAGCTTAAAACACACGTTGAGAAGCTTGAAGGCGGAAATAAGGAGTTGCAAAGTAGATAATGACAAAATTAAGTGCATGTAGAATATTTGTTAGTGCAGTTGGCTATAGGTACAAAGAAGAGAGTGTATCATTGGGTAAGAGCTTGTGCATTTGAGTATGCTTTTGGGTATGGATTGCTTGTATCTTCGTAGGACCAAAGTGGATTTTTATGACAAGGACATTGATTGTTTGGATGACAATGGAGAAAATAGAATCTTGTAGGGTAATAAAAAATCTAAATGAGATAGAATGGTGATGGTTATGTAGGAAAAGTGCAGTTGCATAAAAGTGTGTGTGTTATCTGCATTGCACATTTCTAGCGATAGAGGTAAGAATGTTGAGGACGCAAAGTTATTAAAAAATTACATGATCTTGCATTAGTTTCACGATGTATTTCCCGTAGATATTTTAGGTTTACTGCCTGACAAAGAAGTGCACTTTTCCATTGAGTTGGTACAAGGGAAACACCAAGTGTAAGGCATCGTATAATATGATCACACCAAAGTTAGTAGAGTTGAAGTTAAAATTCAAGGAAATTATTTACAAGGGATGCATTAAGCCAATTGTGTCACCTTGGGGTGCATTGGTTTTTTTGGTGAAAAATAAGGATGGTACTCTCATTTACGCATTGATTATAGGAAGTTGAACAAGGTGACCATCATTATCTATTTTTGAGGATTGATGACTTGTTCGATCGGTTGAAGGGCTGTGAGTTAAACTTCATCAAACCAGGAAATCAATACATCTGAAGTAGCACTAAAAATGTATTTAACTTATTAACTTATGCATGTGTTGTGATGTACAGTGTTGCGAGAAGAGGTTGGTGAACCCGACATGAATTTGGTTTATGGAATCCGCATTGGGGTGAATTAAGCGGAAAAGAGAAGGGTGAATTTTCCTGGTTGCACTGTAAGGTTTGTATTCCAATTTTTTTACTCTATAAAACTTGAGGATTTTTGCCCCTTCAAATATCAGTTAGGAACAAGCTACGATATTTCTTGTGTGCGCTTCTTTTGAAAACCATGTATGGGTTGATTTTTTGGAATACGATATTATATATAGGAGAAATGGGCATGAAAATATGGTGTGGTGAAATATTTAAGGCTATATATGGTGAATTCATGGTGAATAAATAAAATTTCCATTTAATGTCAACATTTGGAACATTAACATTAAGTATTACATATATTTTAACAATATTCACATAGTAGCTAAAAATTTCATTATGTATATATTACATCAGCCCCTTTATTTGAAAAAAATGAATATATCAAAGTAAAGCAATGATTGTTTTGGAAATTGAAAGAAGTTTTTTTTTTCTTTTTTTTTTTCAGAATGCATTCACTCATCTCAATAGTGGGAGTAGTTCTCACTAGAAAAGATAACTACCATGATTCATCCAGGAAGATAAATCACACCTTAACTTTTAATGAGTTGTGGAAAGGGTTTTTTGAAGGAGAAGGAGGAATTGCACCTGAAAAGCCCACTTCAGATAAGAAGCTTGTCATCTGGGAAAGCAAGAATGACAACACCTATGCCTTTATTGAAGCATCATTAGATAAGAATTGAGTCCTCATATTTTTATATTTTCAAATTATTTTGAAGCCTTAAATAAATTGAAGGAATTATATGTCTCACACTCTTAACTTGAAGTTGTACAATAGATGATGAAGATGTTCAATATTGAGTTGAAAAATGATGACCCTGTTGCCTTAGTGTCAGAATTAAGATCCATTATGCATGACATAAAATCCACTGATTTTGAAGTATATATTCCTCTCATAGCTTATGTAAAGTCACTATATCCCATGTATTCACATTATCTTGAGTAATTGAAGGAAAGTGGAAAACTTAAGGAGATTTCCTTTGACTCCCTTGAGAAGAAGTTTCTTAAATAAGAGAAGGAATTTCAGAGGAAGAAAACTCCTTAGTATTATAAATAAGTGTTTTTCCCTGCAAAAAAAGATAATAATCATGCACAAGATTCTTCTAGAGGAAGTGGTTGCAAAAGAGGAAGAGGATGTTGGAGAATGAAGAGGGATGATTACATTGGATGGAGAAATCATTTTAGTTGCATGAATACATAAGGAACATGAAGGCTAGAATAGTTATCTTCAGCCTCAAAGGGAAATCAGACATCTGGTGGGAAGATGTGAAGTAGGTTAGACATCAAGACAAAGGATTTGAGTTGGCATGAATTCAAAATACTATTAAGGAAGAAGTAATTGTTATATTTGTACTACGATAGGAAAGCCAATGACTTTTATGAGCTAAAGATGGGATTGATGACAAATGAGGATTATACAACCAAGCTCTTGGAATTATTGAGGTATGTATCATATATTAAGGATTAAAAATCAAAAGCTCAAATATTTGTTAGTGGATTTCTATTAGCATTTAGAGATCATATTGAGTATGATGAGCCTCAGTCACTTGAGGAAGTTATTGGGAAATTGAAGCATTGTTATGAACAGTTAAAGCGAAAGATAAAATATCAGCAATATTGGAAAGGGAAAGACAAAGTTAAAGGTAAATGGCATATAAAAATCAAGCCCTAATAATGTAGGTGAGAAAGAAAATGTTGCACATTACAAGAAGTTTAATGGGTCACAACATAGAGGGTGGTAAAATAAAGGTGATATTACAAGACGATTGCATTGTTGGACATGTGATAAGGAGCATCTTAAGATGGATCCTCTGTAGAGTCATGGTGGAAGGCCTAATATTTATAGTGCACATGAAGCGCAAAACATTGGGGATGTTGGGCAGATCATTCCAAAAATTTATCCATCATTAGATAATAAGCAGGCATATCACTAGACAATTGTTATTCAGATGGATGGTAAGCTTCGTGATGGAAGTTATTTCTATTTTTATTGACCCTAGATATAATTATCATTATGTTAGTCCTTGCCTAGTGGATAAGTGTGTTTTGAATAAAGAAGTGCATGCAGAATATTTGTTAGTGCAGTTGGCTATAGGTACAAATAACAGATTGTATCACTGGGTAAGAGCTTGTGCATTTGAGTTGAATGGTATGTCTACCTCAAGCATATTTGAATGTATTTTCATTGGGATAATATAATATTCTTTTGGGTATGCATTGCTTGTATCTTCATAGGAGCAAAGTTGATTTCTATGACAAGGCCATTGATTGTTTGGACAACAATGGAGACCAGAGAATCTTGTAGGGTAAGAAAAAATCTACATGAGTTAGAATGTTCATAGTTATGCAGGAAAAGCACAATCGCATAAAAGTGTTTGTATTATTTGCAGTCATATTTCTAGTGATAGAGGTAAGGATGTTTAGGACGTGAAGATATTGAACAGATACCTGATCTTCCAATTGTTTCAAGATATATTTCCCGCGGAGATTTTAGAGTTATTGCCTCACAAAGAAGTGTAATTTTACATTGAGTTGGTATAAGTGAAACACGAAGTGTAAGGCATCATATAAGATGATCACACCAGAGTTAGTAGAGTTGAAGTTAAAATTTAAGGAAATTCTTTAGAAGGAATACATTAGGCAAACTGTGTCACCTTGGGTGAACTAGTTTTGTTTGTAAAGATGAAGGATGGTACTATTAGGTTATGCGTTGATTACAGGAATTTGAACAAGGTGACCATCATTATCTAGTTTTGAGGATTGATGACTTTTTCAATCAGTTGAAGGACTATGAGTTAAACTTCATCAAACTTGGAAATCGATGGATTTGGAGTAGCTCTAACTGTGTGTTTAACTTATTAACTTATTCATGTGTTGAGAAATGAGGTTGGTGACACTGACATGAATCTGGTTTTTACATGCAACATTGGGCTCAGTTAAGTGGACGAGAGTAGGGTGAATTTTTCTGGCTCCACTGTGAGGTTTATATTCTAATTGTTTTACTGTGTAAAAATTGAGGATTTATTCCCCTTGAAATATCAATTACGAACAAGCTACGACATTACTTGTATGTGCTCCATTTGAAAAATATGAGTGGGTTGATTTTTTCGAATGCGGTATTATATATGGGAGAAATGAGCATGACTACATGGTGTGGTGAAATATTTAAGGCTATATGAGGTGAATTCATGCTGAATATATAAAATTTGGGTTTAATGTCAACATTTGGAACATTAACATTGGGTATTACATAGGGAGCAGCCATAATATTTTAAAAATATTGGCATAGTAGCTAAAAATTTGAATATGTATATATTACATCAGCCCTTTATTTGAAAAAAAAGGAATATATCAAAGCGAAGAAATGATTGTTTTGGAAAGTGAAAGAAGTCAATTTTTTAGAATGCATTCATTCATCCACATAGTGGGCGTAGTTCTCACTGGAAAAAAGAACTATCATGAGTGGTATAGGAAGATAAATCACACCTTAACTTTTAATGAGTTGTGGAAGGTGGCTTTTGAAGGAGAAGGAGGCATTGCACCTGAAAATCCCACTTCAGATAATAATATTTCCATCTAGGAGAACAAGAACAACAATGCCTCTACCTTGATTGAAGCATCATTAAATAAAGAGGTGAGTCTTCATATTTTCCCAGTTTCAAATTATTTTTAAGCCTTAAATACGTTGAAGGAATTATATGTCTCACACTCTAAACTTGAATTTGTACAATTGATGATTAAGATGTTCAATATTGAGTTGAAAAATGATGACCCTCTTGTCTCAATTTTAGAAGTAATATCCATTATGCATGACAAAAAACCCAGTGGTGCTAAAATATATATTCCTCTCATAGCTTATGTCAAGTCACTATATCCCACTTATTCACATTATCTCGAGTAATTGAAAGCAAGTGGAAAATTTAAGGAGATTTCCTTTGACTCCCTTCAGAAGAAGTTTCTTGAAGGAGAGAAGGATTTTGAGAGGAAGAAAACTCCTCATTATTCTAAATAAGTTGTGTTCCTTGCAGGACAAGGTCAGAATCATGCACAAGATACTTTTAGAGGAAAATATGGCCAAAGCGGAAGAGGAAGGAAGATTTTTTAGAGTTATGGGGGCAGAAATTTCCAAGGAAAAATCTATGATATTGATTGCATATAATGTATTATATGTTAGTCATCAGTAATTTTTCCTTGTTTAGATGACTAAAATGCTTTGTGTTATATTTCTGGAAACAAAATTCAAGAATCATGTGAGTTCTACAAATGGTAAGGTAAGGTAATGAGAGGCACCAAACCACTCACAACCAAGAAGAAAGCAGCAATGTATCAATTTGATGGAAAACGGAATTTATGATTGTTTCGACCAAACAATAAAGCAATACTAGGGTTAAAAAGGCAAAGGACACCTCAACCCCTTCAAATGATCATTGAAGGATTTTTAGACATAAGTAATGAGTTTGATAAGTGTTTCTTTGAGAACTTAGAGGATAACATTGTTTGTTTTTCTAAGTGCCCCTAAAAAAATCAAAAGTTTGGGAAGATAGAAAAATATGGTCCAAGTAGTGACAAGGAAACCTCTTTCATCACAGTAGATGGTTTCAAGGGTTTTCAAAATACCTTCTAAGTTTTGGAAGACATGAAGATCAATACTCCACTACATCAAAGGCATAAAGATGATGAATATTATCAGTAGGAAGAGGAAAGAAATTTCAGTTCAAAGGCCTCTTTTCTCTAAAGAATAGCTAGATACATATTGCAGTGGCCAAAAGGGACAAACATGGGTAGAAGTTGCCAAAGAAAAAAACTATGACAAACATGGGTCATCATTAATAAGGGGAGTTGTCCAAACCTCAAAAGAAACATTGATTGAAAGGCAAAGACTGTGTAGGTACTTGCAAGATCAAAAGTGGCTAGAAAAACACAAAAATGTTTCAAGGTATCACCTCCCTCACTAGACATATATCATTGTCGAAGTGGCCTAAGAAACATATATACACCTAGTTTACTTTCCCATAAAGATGGCACATCTAAAAAAATGAAGCTGTTGTTTTTACTTTCTCCCACCAACAAGTATTTTCCTCATTTCTTAAAGATAAAAACATGGAATAATATCAGTCAAAGGGAGAAATGGAAAAAATAATGAGTTTGTTGTGTATAGGTGTTAAAGTAAAAAACAATTATTTTTCCAAAAATAGGCTAAGAGGCATAGGCTTGGTGTCTTCAGGAAGGTTTTCAAATTAAAAATAATCTTAAGAGGCCTCCAGCTGTGAAAAAATAACAATGCTTTAATCAAATTTCCCACCTACAGGACCAAAAGTAGTCAAAGGCACAGTGAAAAAAAGTGAAAAGAAATGAATAGTATAAAAGTGGGTTTGGCTTCAAATTTATTTTTGAAAAGGTTATAAAGACCTTTTTGGGTATTCCCCTACATCATTTGTCATCTTCAAGCAAGAGAAATGAGTTTGAGGGTTTATGTACAAAATTGGTAAATTTTCATAGGTTCTACGCACCGACTTCGGCACTACGCACAGGAGAGGTTTTATGTGAAAAATTGGTAAATTTTTGCAGGCGCTACGCATAGGAGAGGTGGCCATAGTTTTATTTAACACTGCGCTGCGCACCTAGGGCCCGGCGCTATGCAGCTGGGCAGGTGCTACGCATAGGCATAGGAAAGCACTTGAGCTTCCCGAGCTGCCTATCACCCACCAGATGCAACACTCCAACAGGACTGACTGGCCCATCTCCTACTCAAGTCAACCTAGGCATTACGCACAGGTGCTACGCACAGGCGGAGTGTGTCTCGATTTACTGAAAGGGGCCAAAAAATTCCAATTTTCACATCCAAACCTCCTGCAATGAAAGAAACAAGGTTGGTGGTTCATTTTCTTGCCTTCCAAACTTTCATCTTCCTAATAAAAAGAGACATTTAAAGGCCTATTTATATTAGACCCTAGGTTGCCTAAAAAGTTAGTTTTAAATCTCTTAGGCTAGGGTTTGGAAAGGAAAAAACTGTTATATATGCAAGAGGAGACTAAGTGACAGTATAAAAACCTCTAAACACTAAGTACACTCCTTGAAATCTTCATCTTGGCCCCCATTTGCAAAATTTTCCATCACCTCACTAATTTTCATCCTTTGACCTAAAGGTTCCCAAACAAAATCTAAAAATCTTGCTTTGCTAGAACTGGTCACCATGTTTGAAGGAGAAATTCATAGGAGCCGTGATGAGAGCCAAAGGCCTACCAAGCCTAAACACAAGGGGGGAAGGGCCAATGGTTTGAGACCTTAGACACCATTCAAATTACCTCCTCTCCCATGATCCTTTCATGTTTTCAGGATGTTGGGTGTTATCAGTTTTTTGAAAAGGTCAAGCAAGTGAAAAGCCAGTCAAACTTGACTAGATTGTTCATCCTTGGCTTACAAAATCACCAAGTTAACCTAGCAAGAGTGGAATTTGAACTCTCGTATGAATCCATTTCAGAAGCAAAATGTATACTAGACATCAGTGAGATATGGTTTAAAAAAAAAGAAGTTGGATTTGAGCTATTATGAGCCTTACCTAAAACCTAGTTGTAAACAAGGCTACAAGGCTATTTTCCCTTTCTCCCACCTGCTAGAGAGGTATGCCCTATTGATGAGGAAGATTATCAGGTATTTCACCTGTGAGGGGAGATACTCAAGGATTTACTCATATCATATAGAGCTACTAATGCACTTGACCAAATTCAAAATGATGAACATACCATACTAACTTTTCCCGAGCATTGACAAGATGGCCTCATTTGTTAAGAAAAGAAGCTATGACCACCAAATTCCAAGCCTTTCCCACCACTTCTTTATCAAAATTATTGTCTTACACCAGTTGGAGAAACAAGGAATCCCTTGGGAAGTCTTCATCTCACATGATGTGTTTACAGATCCGTAAGCCTTCATTCAGCAGAATCTACCTTCCACTTCACAACCACCTACCTCCACTCCTCCATCATCTCTGCATATGTCTTATCCATAAAGAAATTCACCTCCTATCTCTTCTCCTAATGTACCAAGTGAAGAAGCTGATAGTAGCTCCAATAATGAGAAACAAATCACAATGATGAGGAAGAGGACAATGAGGTAGAAATTGAGGTAGATGAAGAAAAAAATGAAGAAGACAGCAGTACTAAAGGAAATAATGAGGGCAGAGACCATGAATAACAAACAAAAAACAGTGAGGAAGAGGTAGAAACTATTTAGGAAGACCAAGAGGGTGATGATAGCATGGAAGGAAGTGAAGAGAATAAAGTAGAAAAAGTTGTTAAAAATGAAGAGCTTAATAAACATGATGAAAGTGGTAAAAATGATGAAGATTATGAGACATAAACAATGTTTAAAGAAGAACAATAAAGTGATGATGACCAAGAAGATGCAGCTTCCCAAGAAGGAAACAGTGAGCAAGAAAACAGAGTTGAAATCAGTGAGCCCCATGATGAGCAAAAAGGCCAAAACAATGAGGGAAGAAAGGATGATGATGAGGTTAAAGGTCAAGAAATCAGTAACCCTATGGAGCATCAAGTGACTCATGAAAGCCATGACAAAGATGAAAAGGATTGTGACACCTCCAAAGGTAAAAACACCCTCATCAATCCTCTCACATGCACCTATCATAGAGGCAGAAGAGATGTGTGTGTTGCCTCAAAAAGGCAAAGGGCCATCTCTCGTCCAACAATCAAGCATCAAGATAAAGGAAAGGAAAATATGGACAAAGGTGAGAAGGTGAAGGTAAGAATAAGTGAAAGGATAAAAAGGACTTCTGAAGGCCCTCAGTTCATTTATCTAGACAATGACAATGAGGACCAGGAAATGAACACTAAAATGCTTCTCTTGGAGAAATATGCACAACTTCAAGAATGGGAAAGGGACTTTGGTATGGCTCAAAGGTCATCCACTATTACAAAGAGGAACATAAGCATTTGAAGGAGGTGAAGAGGGGCCTTTCCCTACAAAATAGAATGGCCAAACATTACGTAAGGAAAATCATTCTTGCTAGTGCCAAGCTAAAGAAGGCCCTCACTAAGCTAGAAGACCTAAAAAGAGCCAAAGTGCATGAAATCCTTGGCATATTGGCTGAGTATTCTCAACAGGTGTCCAAAACCTCTTGTGGGGTCTCTCCACAAATTTTGAGGCAAATTGGACAACATTTTGTTTTTTCTAAATTTTGACCCATAGGAGAGTAGCACCCTAGGCACTACGCACAAAATTGGTGCATCCTTAGCTCTCAAAGTTTAATTTTTTGGATTTTTTACATCACCAACATTCTACTCACCAATTCTCAGATCATCTGTATCATTTTTACCCCCTCAAAAGGTCAAAAAAAAATCAAAACTTTGACCTTTCTGCCTCCTTTTTAGACCAGGTGCTACACACAAAGCAGTGTTGGGAGATTTGATTTTTGAGTAGGTAAATGGAATCCACTAATCACAAATCGAATTTGTTTAGAAATTATACTCATCATGCTTTCCAAGGGGCCATCAGGGAGCCAAATCCGATGTCGCGAAGACATCCAAAAGACTATTGCAAAAATAACTATTTATGCGTTGCGCACCTAGCATTTTTATCACTGTTTGACACAATGTGCTATGCTCCTGTAGATGATTGGGAAGAATGTGCATTTGGAAAGTTTTATCATGCTTTTCAGGGCCTAAAATTCAATATAATTTATATTTTGGGCTGGAAAATATATTTTGTTAGATATTTTTGTGCCTTGGGCCTTGCAAGGCATCAAGGACAACTTAGGATATTTTTTATTGGCCAATAGGTTCTAGATGCTCTAGTGGGCTCTCCTCTTCCTTGTTTGTTATATAAGGCATGAGGATTCATTTTAAACATGGGGACTTGATGTGTTTAAGAGAAATGCATGGTTTTTGAAAGTTGAAGAACAATTTAGAGTTATGGAGCTTGTGGATGGATTGCCTTGATTGATGGTGATGAAGGCTTGCTTGTAGGATCCCTGAGTTTAGTTAAGAGTGATGCATCTCTCATATGTTCATGTTTTTCTCATTTTCCATATGTCCATATTTATATTTTGTAGTAGCTCAGAAGAGTATAGGATGAGAAAAATTTTTTGAGGCACCTCAGTCCTCCTATTAGCTATTGTTTTCATGTTTTCTTCTGCTCGGTTAGCTTAAAGAATTATTCATTGCTCCCTAGGCCCACCTAAGCTTGTCTATTTCATTATTGAATTATTATGCTAGTTTATAAACACGATTCATGGTAAGATGTGCTTGTTTAAGGCTATCTAAACTCTGTCTTGAAATCTCTCTTTGATGAATTGATTGTTAGGTTAAGTCAAAGAGGGCTTGTTTCAATCTTTCCCTTTGAATATGCTTACCATTTTGCCTCAAAGTTATATATAGTTTAATGAATGAATTTTAGGTGTTCCCTCTTCAATTATTGATGCTATTTGTTTCTTATATGTTTTCAAATCTTGAAATTTGAATCATTGAAGTTAGATAAGTTGTTTTGCTTTCGTGTTCTACTGGGTTATTTATTTTCCATGTTTATTTGTTTAAAAGTATTGTCACTGAGTAAATGGTGTGCCCTATCTCATGATTAGTATATTTTTCTTATCAATATTAAAGACCTCCTTGTTCATAGTATTTGAAAAGGGATTCTTAACTGCCCTTTTCCCTACCTTGGTTCTCAAACTTATTGTCCATTTCACCTCACACATAAACTTAAAAGATCCATTAACTACACTATATTTTGCCTGTGATGTAACCCGATTCGCTACCAAGATATAAATAAATTTGTAGACTCCATTTCCCAATTTATTTGATAACCTCTCACTCCACCTATCCTACTTGATCATCTTACCCCAACCCAAAACAAAAAAACAAATATACACTTAACAACTAGCCTAAAATCAATCATCCAAAGAAAACAAGCTCACATCCTTCGCATAATAGAGAGAGCCCTATCTGAGTCCAGCAAGGCTAGGTCCTAGCACTCCAAAGACTGGTCCAATGTTACCCTGTCATTTGGTTTACCAATCTGCCAAATCACAGGGACACTAACATTATAGATGGACATGATGCTTCCACATGTAAGTTTCCTTGGGACATAATTGATCAGGAAGAAAAATGAAAAAAAAAAAAGTAAAACACTTAGTAAAGGGAAATGAAAAGCACTCGAGTCCACCCATTATGTTGTGGCATGTTGCAATTGTATAAAACCTAGGTCAAAATTCCATGTAATATAGTTAATAAAGGAAAAACTAATAACCAAGGTCAAGGGACACATATTACATAGTTAAATGTTGGGAAAATTGACAAAGGCAATGTCAAAGGATTTGGAAGGGTGCGAGGCATTAATTGGCATATTATTTATGAAAATAATGGAAATTTGGAGAAAAAGAAGCTGAAAGGTAACATGTTACATGTAAAGAGGAAAATGAAGGAAAATAATTGAAAATTGAAGAAAATAGGGGCCTCATTAATAAAAAGGTTTATGAGGATTAGTTGGTACCTTTTCTCGGTTTAGTTTTGGAGATCTCTCTCTATTCTCTCTCTCTCACACTCTTGGAAACTTAAGAGTTTTTTTGGAGCACTCTAGCATTCGATCATGAAAGAAAAGGAAGGACCATGAAGGAAAATATCATGTAATGAAGAGAAAACTACAACAACTACTATGTGATTGATTATAGGTATCCATTTTCATGTGTGATTTCCTTGCTAGTATAAGCATGAATTATACATGCGTGTGTGTATTCTTTTCTCTTACTGTCATTGACATGGGCTTTTCTAGGTGTGGTATTACTCTTTAGCCTTCCCTCACCATTTCCGGATAGCCACGGTGTGATGGGTTTATTTCCTGATGGTTTTGAAGCTAATTGAGTTGGTCTCTGAAATAAATAATACAAGGCCTAGGGACCCCTGGACTAGATTGGGTCTATGGAAAATCCAATTTTTATCTACCTCGGTGGGCCTAGGAATTTTCAAATGGTGAATGGTGAGATATTAGTAAATCCTAGAGGTGTCTCCCCTTGATGAGGCCTAGGAATCCTTGACCGATGAATTTCAGTATATACGATAAAGTCTAGAGGGTGGAGTTTTGATTATTCCTATGAATCCTAGACCATTGTATGTAGGGATATAAGATAAATCCTAGAGACTAGGAGAAAGGTAAATTTCTCACATTGTAGATGGAGAAATCGGGTGGCATCCATGCTAGTTTAGGGCCTAGTGATCCAGTGGGGATTGCGGTAGAGCCCAAGGAAGCTTGGATTAGTTTTTTGTGATTCCCATATTCATGCTTGCAATATGGCATGGGGGTGATCAAATAAAAGAAATATTTTTTTCAACAAATCTATGGTCGAGTAGTACGTTAAAGTCCAATACCTGGTTGGCTCTTGAATTCATTATAAATAACCTTTTATATTTGGTATTTCATGTGTAAATTTATTGTCTTATCATAGATTATATGGTTTTTATATCATTTTTATCTATTTTGGTTATATGTTGATTCTGAGTATGTTTTACGACAAACTTGATGTATGGATCTCATCATGTTTTGATTTACAAATGAATTTATTATGAATATATGAACTAATATATCATAATTCAACTATTCGGATAAGGAAAAAAATATTTACAAATCTCAGATAAGTATGAGACCACTATGCTCAAATCTATTGTTATGACCTGTAGAATGCATATTTGTGACATGTTTGAGGAAATGTCTGTCATGGCTAGTAGGGGTCTGGTCAAATAATTGACCAAGTTTTTACATTAGTACCTTTATTCCATTGTTATTTATCATTTTTTAAAGTTTCATTAAGTTTTGGGTAGTGGCCTAATTCCTAACCCTGAAAATGTGGCACAAAATTTGGGGTCGTTGGCTCATAAATAGATAAAAAATTTCATAGTCATTGGCATGCCCTTGTTGTCGGAGCAAGTGGAAATCCTCAGTCAAATGCATTTATTGTCATGGGAGCAACCGAGGGACCAAATTAGGGAAATTTCAAGTTTCTTTAAGGGTTGGTCACCTGGAAAGGTTGTTTGGCTTATTAAAGTTTTGTATCATATTGGTTTGTTTTTTTCATCTCCACCTCTGTAACTATACATGTGGAGTTGAATCACATCATATTAGGCTCTTATTGCATGTTTACCTCAACGAACTAGTTAGCTAGGGTAAATGTGGGAGGAGGGTGTTATATAGTGGTATTATAGCATGGTTCACCCCTTGAACTGGGTGATCATTGTGTTGGTCATGCATTCATGTTAGTTGCATATATGTGTTCTATATGCTTTTGTTGTATGTGCATGTTGTGTATGGCTGGTTTTAGTCATGGTTTCAATTGTGTCACCATGTGAAAGTGGATGGTGTGTTTTTGGATGTGGTCTTCATGAGTGTATGTCAGTTATGCATTAGTTATGCATGCCAATACTTATATACTATTATGCATACATTGGTATGGTCATAGTTGTCATGCAATAGGTTATGGTATGTGGTTGGTATAATCAAGCATCCATAACTTGATAGTCGTTAAACTGATGTTATATACTGATGTGATTATGATTAAACATGTATTGTGCTAATATGGGTGATCTTGTAGATGAGATATCCTCCCATGAAATATACTGAGATATGTTGATTATGTTATGTTTTGGTTTTAGCTAACATGTTGTACCTTCAGGAAATAGATCAAAGATGACTAGCAAGATGGTAGACTGCAATTCACGAGTTTCCCCCATCGGTCAAATGACCAGCGTGGTGTTGGGAACTGTTCTAACTTATCAGAAACATTGAGAATATTGAAAGGCATAAATACGAAGTTGTAAAGAAGCTAATGATAGAATCATGTAGACACAAGAGAAAAAAGTAGAAGCAAATAAAGTAATCCTTCATATCTTGTCATAATTGTAGAGATAGGGGTAAATTCTAATCAATCATGTGAAAAAGGACAAAAAAATGGGGCATATGGAAATAAACCTCATGGTGAGAACATGTTAGATAAAGATGACAAGATCATATATGGCAGGCTTTTGGAAAATCCATATAGGAGAGGTGATGGAGAGACGTTCTATTCTAGTTATGGCTTTGAGCAGTATTGTTACACTACAATTTGTTACTACCCATATACTCCATATTCCCAAATCCTAGAGGACCTTCAATAGCGACCCATGTGTATATTTTCAATCATACAAATGTCCATTATATCCCTTACAATATACTAAACAAGATCTCTATTAATTATTCCTGTAGAAGCTACTTAAAGACATGTTAATTTGAAGTGGTGTGGCTTCTGTTTGTCTCACTCGTGTTATTGCCTCATATTAAGACTAGAAGAATTCCTTGATCTACTAGATAGATTGTTTATATGAAACTCATGTTGTTCTTTCACGTTTTGTGTTGTTTGATCTTTGATGAAGGTCACTACGCACTGGTGATAGCGAGAATCAAACTAAGAAGAGAAAAGGATCAAAGGTATCAAGTGAGGAGAAAAATTAGATCGAGGTAGGACATATATATATGATTTGTGTTGATTTAAAATCTAGAAAAGTAGGCACTAGATTGTTCCTTGTTGTTACCACACCCATCCTAGGGCTAGAGGGATCGTCTCTGCTCGTAGAGAGGATTTTCCTGCATAACAAATCGGAAACTCGACTGGGGAAGCTTGCCTTTAGTCTTCTATTTTCACTCGTTGATTTTTTGTTTTGTCGTTGATCTTTTTCCATCTCCTTTTATTTTTGGCTTCTATAACTACTTGTAGACATTCATCTCTCTGTTGAAGTGATAAGCCTGGTTCCATTTCATTAAACCCTTTCATTTTTAGTCCTTCTCCTCGATCGACACCGGTATTGCTCTAGCACTCACGCTGAATGTATTTACACAGTTGCAATTTTCCTCTTCTAGCGTGGGTTTCAGCCTCATGGCCACGCTAATTTATATGTTTTCCTTTTTTAGGGTTTCTTCTTATTGGTATGCTAGTGTGTCTTATCCTTGTAAGTTTCTCTTTTGCTTTAATAACTCCCATTGTTATCTTATTTAGCGAAAATTTTGAGTTGAGTTCTCCATCTTTGGTCTTCTCATTTTCAAATCAAGTTCATCCTTATTGTCCTTGGGGTTCTATGTGTCTTCGGACCATCTGAATGGTTGCATGCGTTTTGTATTTCCAGACTTTTTCTTAAGTCAGATCTTGTCGTATCTTTCAGGATTTTTGTTTGATTATGTTTGTTTTTTCAGTTGATTCTCATGATTAGAACTTTCAATTATTGACCTTGTATGCATTTGAGTCTCTCTTAGCTAAGAAGCATAGATCAAAATTCCTTGCTTTCCACTAAATTTTTTTCTTCGAGTGTTTTTCAGTGTTAAAATGAATAGTGTCTTGTTTTGAAGAAATGAGTTTAGATCTCTCTTTGATTTTCAGATCTTTTTCTCTACTAGAATTTTGAGAGATTTAATTAGTACTCAAAGAAGTGATTGCTTTTGATTTTTCATTCGACATTTTTCATCGTGCTTATAAAAGAAACAAAAATATTTTTTTCTTTCGTTTTTTCTTTAAAAATGAAAAGTTTGATTTTGATTCGCTTCTAGTGAATTTAGTGAAAGAAAGAAAGTGAAAATAATTTTTTTTCTCGCTTTAGGGTTATGAACTTGAAGAAAAAGTGAAATTTCATTCCATGCATTTGTTTTCTTTCTGCTTTGATTGTATGAGTTTCTTCTCCCCAATTAATGTAGTTTTCATCGAAATGAATGATTTCATCCCTAATATAGATGCATTCTATGGATTCAGGAAACATCGGTAGGGTTTTGAAACTGATACATAATTAAAGATAAACTTTAAAATTTATTCAATCAACCTAAGGAGCATTTGGAACCCAATGTAATATCCAAAAATCGGGACAGCTCATGAATCATGCACCAAAATCGAATTTTCAGAAATATATGCTATAAAATAATGAAATCGACACTTGGATTCCATAGATAAGTCAATATAAAACCTAAATCCAATAATAGAGCTTAAAAAAATCAAAATAGGTGGTTAAACAGGTCTCCCACACCTAGGATTGCCAAAATATGTTAAAACCCCGAGATTGCAAAATACCAGAGTCATTGCATAAGAGAATGTGCAGTCTAAGAGATTTTCTACACTTAGAAAATAGGAGGACAATATATCTACTCATATTTTAATCAAATATGCTTTAAGAACTAAGATCTATTTTCCTTATACAAAATACAAGAGAACCTGGCAAGGGTTTCTTGTCAAACACTCTGCAGACAAAATGTGATGTTCATAAATTTACTGAATCACCACTGCAATACTGAAGCACATGAGTATATAAGGCTGAAATATTTCTTATCTGATGTAGATCCCTCAAGGGATCCCTCCCATGAAAGGATGAACCTCTCAATCATAAGGAAACACTCCAACAGAGCCACCAAACCATGTACTGAATATTGCCTCCAGAATAATGCATTCCCTAACTGGAACAGTGCCGAGAATGTATGGGGAATGTGTGGTATGATACAAGAGATCTGAAATCATCTCTGGAGCTCTCCAAAGAGGTCCCTCAACTGAAGGAAATCTTTCTCCAATGACAAACTAGCTCAGAAGTCGGGATTCCAATCCCTTCCACTGGTGCACCCTGCAACATTGCACAATCTCTGGAAAAAATTGGGCTGAGGAAGTAGGCTGAAGCTTGCCCTAAAAACCTGATGTGGAATGATGAATGAAAACTCTACCAAGGGTCTCCTCAAGGAAAGAGGTGGGATTCCTTCTCGGGAACACCTGGTGCTAAACAACACTACTACTCTGCTAAACAGCAAGAGGGAGCAAAAGTCTGAGCAGACATGAATAATAATCTAAGACGTGAAGAATAATGCTTCCATCCTCTTCCTTATATAAAACATGAATTTTCTTTCCCTTGGCCCCACTCAATTAGGTCATCTCTATCCAAAGATACATCTCCCTCCAAAACTGCATTATTCCTCCTTGGATTCCTCCTCCTCTAAAATTGTGTTGTTGACTTAGTCAAAGTGGACTGAATCAACTTGATTTTATCCCTGTTCACACATGGAGTGTTTTATTAATCTAGAAAGAGTGTCCCCTTTCACATTTGGAGTGTTTTTATCCTCCTTAGGAGACTTATGTGCTTTTCTACCCATTTATTCACCAGCTAAAGCTGCTACTAACTCTAATATTCCATTTAGCTTTGAGGCTAAAATTTTGGAACATTACAATCCTCCCCTCAAAAATATTTTCTTTTCCTCAAGAAAATGTATAGGGAGAGAAAAATTCCTCCCCTCCTCCTGATGTGGCCTTCCATCAATAGCCTCCATCACTACATCAAGAGAATCTGCAAATAAAATGTCATCCAAAGTTTCCTCCCAAGTGTGCAAAACCAAATGGTCTACATCAATAAAAGGTGGAAAGTGTGAATGGAAACTTGCTTTCTTTCTCATGGCCTCCACAAATTAGGAGTGGTGACCAACATAGTGAATCATTGCCTCCCTACCCATGCTATCATCCAAATGAAGTGAGTCACCCTCCAACATGGCAACTCATGAAGAATCTCATCCACCTTGTGCTTCTAAAATATAGGTGGGTTGAATAAGTGAACATGATAGGCAAGAGGGCCTATCCCAAGCTGTCCTCCTCTCCACTTATGGTAAGTGTCGAGGGCATGCTGATCTTGGGTTGCAACATGATTGCCCTCCAATGGCAAGAAGAATATTTAGTCTCCAAGGACTCTTCCTCCAAAATCATGAGACATGCCAAATCCAA
Organism: Pinus albicaulis; assembly: GCA_034641835.2. Taxonomy (NCBI): domain Eukaryota; kingdom Viridiplantae; phylum Streptophyta; class Pinopsida; order Pinales; family Pinaceae; genus Pinus; species Pinus albicaulis. Next base: position 540,302,960 of record CM076578.1, on the reverse strand, counting down.
CCATTCCATTCAATATGAATGGAACATCATCACCATATGGCATCCAAATCAAAAAATGTCTGAGATTTATCTGCAATTTTGGATGATACACATAGTTCCTCAACTGGATACTACGCAGTCTCTCCAACTATTGTTTGAGAATGTCATGTGGTAAGTGGTCCTGCAACAAGTTGTAAGCTATGTATGTTTTCTCTCCCAACATGGGGAAGTAAGAATCAATGTCTATCAGCTATACATAGATAAAATAACAATACACTTGCCCAAATTAGTCGTGTATATATGGGTTATTATCATTACAAACGTTGGCCCTAAGGTTACCATGAAACTCAAAAACACTCTTGCTCTCTTGTGGAGCAATGCACTGCTCATATATGGTGAGAAGATACAAGTACTCCATGGAGTAATCAACAAGTACAAAAATGTATTTCTTACCATGCATAGTGAGTAGGCTGAAAGTGAGGTCCATGTATAAGTTCCCCCATGAGGATCCCATTATAAAAATCTACAAGAAGAAGGGATACATATACTCCTTGGAACACTCCATCAATAAGAACACACTCCCATGTGACAACGCTGTAGGCCTTTGTAATAAGGCTCCATGACTCCTCCCTTTGACATCCCATATGCCAAAGCCATCCACCATCATGCTGCTATGTGAGAAAATTTTCTTCCTACATGGAAGTCTCTCATGATCCTTCAATGCTGAAGGGTAACCTTCTTGCACTAGGAATGTGCCTTCCTCCTCTTTAGAAATTTCATGAAAAGTATGGGAAGGATTTTTCCCATACTCTCCAAAGTGCAACCATAGCAACAAAAAATGTTTTTGTTGCCTCATCTCTCCCTCATACAAGCCATAGAGTAAGATCATGATGGTAAACTTGTATGATGTCCCAACAAACAATTCAGCCATGAAGTGCCTCCTCAAGTTCTCCAAGTGGTTCCTATGATAAGAAGAGAAAAAGTGTGATTTGGAAACCATGGTTTGTCCATGGTTCCTCCTAATGTACATCATATAAAGTGGGAAGAATCATGCTCCCAATGGGCATCTTCCATCTCAATCCCACTCTCCAAACAAAGCTCCCCATCAACATAAACATATTAGAAATATATGGAAGCAAAGTAGAATGAGAACAAGTTTCCAATTGACAACCCGAGAGTGAATCATATTTCCGTGCATCCTTTGCCTGCATAAAAATACAAAATTGACAACCTGAGAGTGAATCATAGTTCCACCCATGGAACCAGCGTAGTGCATCCTTTGCCTGCATCAAAATACGAAATAACAAGTGCTTCACCAGCCACTTTTTTGTTGCCACAGTCATCTCATAAGATGAAAACATGAAGTTACAAGATGGTTCCAATGGTGCACACCGAGAAACATGTGGCTTCCACCACAAACCATCAAAAAGATAGCCAAAGTCAATGCTATAAGTAGCTACAAGTACATCATCATACAATATGCAAGAAGAAATAACTCTCCTTGATGCATCATGCTCTACAAATGAGGAAAATGAGTACAATACAAAATATGAAATGATACCCCCTTCACAATGCACTTGACATCTTGAGCTGAAACGGCTCAACTGGAAATTCTCCCTCACCTCCATAGAGTAGGGGAGTGGCTATGACCTCCTCTTCATTACCATCTAGGCTATGCATCTCTCCATATGCTGATATAGGTCATGCTGGATGCCCTCCCAAGTGAGCTCCTCCATCAAATGGAAATATGCATCAAAGTGCATAGAAGAGAAGTCCTCATGTGCTGCATGTAGTAGCTTCTCGTTGAGACTAGAAGATCTAGTCAAGAAGATCCTGTCATAGGAATAGATGACCACATCATCCACCATGTACCGATCATCTCCATCCGGGTCATCAAGAATCAAGCATGCACCAAGATCCTTGGAGTACTCTACCAAGAGCTGAGATCTCCAATAAGGATCATACCTCCCAAGAGACAACACTCGTGATCTGGAATGTGAAGCTCTTTTCATGCTGCTGCCTACTACTTTGACATCCCCCATGCCAAAGTATTCCTCCAAACTTTTCACCTCTCCAAAATCCAAGAGTGGTGAGTCCAAAGACAATATGTCTTCTATCAACTCTAGATCAGGTGGCCTCCCTGGTGGAATGCCTCCATGTTGTGAGACAACAATGTCAAGAGTGGACTGTACATATGGTTGGGCAACCTTGCCCTTTCTCTCACAGCGCAATACAGTATGCCTCCTCTTTGCACTAGCTCTCTCAAATAGAGAAGGGTGTGTGCCTCTCATCACATGATGCTACTCTTCATCCCTACCTCCTCCTTCTAGCTGCAATGCTGCACAATCATGTTGCTCCTTGATTGTGCTTGGACCTCCATGTATGAGATCCTTGGAACTTCCTTACAAAGATGCAATAATCCCTCCTATTGGAGCATGTGCTCCTCCTCCCTCTGCATGAGGCACTGGATGTGCTCTAGATGTGACAGAATTGTTGCCATCATCTCCCTCAATGTGTATGGGTAACATCTCAATAGTTGGATCCTCCTGTGAAAAGGAGACCCCCATGCCCTCTTGTTCAAGAATATGAACTGGAAATATTTCTTCCAACAATGTGTAATGCAATATGTCATCTCCTCCCATGGTTTTCTATAGTGGAGTGTCCTTCATCACATGTAAGGGTTTTTTTATCTCAAGTTTTCCTTGCTCATGTGCCTTAGGAAGTTTTTCACCAACCCTTCCCATCAAATTTTCTATGAATCTTGTGTTGGGTGTGGAGCCTGATTATCTTGTTTACTTTGTATCACAGCATTGGACCCCTGTACCTTAAAAGGGGCGGCAACGCCTCTCGTAATTAATCGCTGCCGTGGGGAGTCCCAGGGGGGCGGCAGCGATTTTCGGAGCCCCCCCTGGCGGGGGGTTTCGGGGGCAGCGCCCTAGAAGCTAAAAACAGATGTAAAATTTCCTTGTAAAAGCATAGTAATTTCTAGTCAATCCGGGTCATTCATAGGCGGATGATCTGATGGTAGAAGTTATGTTTAGATTAGGGTTTTTTTCCCTAGAAGGAAACCCCTCATTTTTATGAGGGTATTGTATTATGGCTGTGTAGTGTGTGTGTATTCTGGGAGTGAGAAATAGAGAGGGAGACTGTGAGAGAGAACAAAGGATATTACACTGGATCTGTTGTAGGTTTTGTCTCTTCATTTTGTTGGATAATAGAAAGGAAGGACTGGCTATTCGGGTTGGACGTAGCCCAAACTAGGTGAACCACGTATATCTGTGTCTCTCTAGTTTTATGTGTTTTGTGTGCTTGTATTTTCTGCATATTTTATGTGTTGCACTCCATAATATATAATTTTCTAACAAATGGTATTACAGCCGAAGGTATATTTGGATGATAAACTCGCAGGAAAGAAGGGGTCCTGGTTCGAGTGGGAGCAATGGCGGAAGATGGTAAATTTAGGGTCGAGAAGTTTAATGGAAAAAACTTTCCGTTGTGGAAGATGCAGATGGAAGATTATCTATATCAGAAAGATATGTACCTAGCATTGAGAAAAAAAACAAAGAAGCTGGCGGCCATGAAAGACGTGGAATGGAACATTCTCGATAGAAAGGCACTTAGAATAGTACGGTTGTGCCTTGCGGGATCAGTCGCCTTCAATATTTCGAAGGAAACAACAACAGAGGGTTTGATGCAGATGTTGGAAAAACTATATGAAAAACCCTCAGCCTAAAACAAGGTATTTCTTATGAAACGATTATTTAATATGAAGATGTCGGAAGGTGGATCTGTTGTAGGTCATTTAAATGATTTTAATACGGTTACCAGTCAGTTAAGTTCTCTAGGGGTAAACTTTGATGATGAATTTAGGGCTCTTTTATTTCTGTGCTCATTGCCAGAAAGCTGGAATGGTTTAGTTATGGCCATTAGTAACTCTATCTCTGGATCTATTACTTTAAAGTTTGATGATGTTGTCGGTGGTATCCTTAGCGAGGAAATGCGATGGAAAAGCTCCAGTGAGACATCGGGTAATGTTTTGAGTGTAGAGTCTAGGGGAAGAAGAATGGAAAGAGGAAAGAGCTTGGGTTATCGCAGTAAATCAAGGAAAGGCAAATCCAAGTCCAGATCGAGGACAGTGTGTTGGAAATGTGGAAAGAGAGGACACCTAAAAAAAGATTGTAGATCTTGGAAGGGAAAATAAGGAGAAGCGCAGCAAGAAAACAATCATGAAGCAAATGTGACAGGTGATGTGTTACAAGATGCTTTGATTATTTCTTTCAAAAATGTTACTGATTCTTGGGTTGCAGATTTAGGGGCTTCATTCCATGCCACACCTGATAAGAAATATTTTCATGACTATGTTTAAGGATATTTTTGACAAGTTTGTTTGGGTGACGATAAACCTTGTAAAATTGTTGGAATGGGTAAATTTCTTGTAAAACAACAAAATGGAAACCAATGGCTACTAAATGAGGTAAGGCATGTTCCAAATCTGAAGAAAAATTTGATTTCAACAAGGCAGTTAGGTAGTGAAGGTTGTGTGACAACTTTCAAAGATAAAACTTGGAAGGTCACTAAAGGAGCGTTGGTAATAGAAAAAGGGGAAAAGGTTGGTACATTGCATTTATGCAATGGTATTTATAACTCTGTTAATGCTTTAACTTCCAAAGGAGAAGATGCAGGGTTATGTCATTATAGGCTCGGACACATGAATGAGAAGGGAATGAAGATTCTTCACTCAAGAAATTTGTTGCCAGGTTTGAAGAATGTTGATTTGGATTTCTGTGAAAATTGCATTTATGGAAAACAAAAGAGATTCAGATTTCTCAGAGTTGGGAAAAAAAAGAAGAGCAAAAAATTAGAGCTTGTGCATACATATGTATGGGGACCTGCTCAGGTATCACCTCTCGGTGGTTCTCATTATTAGGTTACTTTTATTGATGATGCAACTAGAAAAACCTAGATTTATTGTATTTAGAATAAATCTGATGTATTTGATACTTTCAAGAAAAGGAAAGCTTTGGTTGATATTGAGACAGGAAAGAAGTTGAAGTGTCTCAGATCAGACAATGGAGGTGAATATTGCAGAAAAGAGTTTGATAGGTACTGTTCAGAGAATGGAATTCGTAGAGAGAAGACAGTTCCAAGAACACCACAAGAAAATGGTGTGTCAGAAAGGATGAACAGAATAATCATGGAGCGTGCAAGGTGCATGAGATTGCATGCAGGATTGCCTTTACAATTTTGGGCAAATGTTGTAGATATTGCTATTTATCTAATAAATAGAGGGCCTTCAAGTTCCTTGGATGGTGGTATTCCAGAGGAAGCATGGACAGGTAAAAAGTTAAACTACTCTTTTTTAAAGCCTTTTGGTTGTAAGGCCTTTGTCTCTATTAATAAAGAAAATAGAACAAAGCTTGAGGCAAAATCAAATAAATGTACCTTTATTGGATATGGTGTTAATGATTTTGGTTATCGCTTATATTATTATGAAAATCACAAAATAGTTAGGACCAGAGATGTAATATTCAATGAAAAGGTCTTGTATAAAAATGAGTTACAAGAAAAGAAACAGGAAAAAGAAAGCAAGGAATACACAGTTCTTGATGAGATAAATGAAAAAGTAAAGGTGCCTGAAAATAATAATAATCAACAACCATAGTAGAAACAACCACCACAACATCAACAAGCACCTCAAACACCTGAAAGTGGTGTTAGAAGATCTACTAGGAAAATTAGACCACCTGAATGATACTCTCCTTCATTATATTATTTATTGTTGACTGATTCTGGTGAACCTGAATGTTATGAAGAAGCAATGCAGGTTGAAAGAAGGAAGAAGTGGGAGCTAGCCATGGAAGAAGAGATGGACTCCTTAATGCATAACCAAACTTGGGGCTTAGTCAGGTTGCCAGTAGGTAAAACTGCATTGCAGAATAAATGGGTTTACAGGCTGAAGGAAGAAGATGGAGGAAAATAGAGGCACAAAGCTAGACTTGTGGTGAAGTGGTTTGCACAGAAAAAAGGTATTGGTTTTGATGAAATATTTTCTCCTGTTGTTAAAATTACTTAAATTAGAACTATTTTAAGTCTTGTAGCAACAGAAGATTTACATCTTGAACAGTTAGATGTAAAGACAACATTTCTCCATGGAGATCTAGAGGAAGAGATCTATATGGAGAAACCAGAAGGATATGAGGTAAAAGGGAAAGAAAAATTGGTGTGTAGGTTAAAGAAGAGCTTGTATGGCTTAAAACAGGCTCCAAGGTAGTGGTATCTAAAATTTGACAAGTTTATGTCTGAACAAGGTTATACTAGATGTCACTCTGATCATTGTGTTTATCTAAAAAGGAAAAATGATGGCAACTATATTATATTGTTATTGTATGTAGATGACATGCTTGTTGCAGGGTCTAACATGCAGGAAATAAATGTGCTCAAAAGAAAATTGGCAAATTCATTTGCAATGAAGGATTTGGGAGCTGCAAAACAAATCCTTGGTATGAGGATAACTAGAGACAAGAAAAATAAAAAATTAACACTATCTCAGAATGAGTACATAGAAAAGGTGTTGAAAAGATTTAATATGTAGAATGCAAAACCAGTTAGTACACCTTTTTCTAGCCATTTCAAACTTAGTAAGGAGATGTTCCCCAAGACCCAAGAAGACAAGGATTATATGTCTAAAGTTCCATATGCATCAGCTGTTGGAAGCTTAATGTATGCAATGGTTTGCACAAGGCCTAATATTGCACATGCAGTGGGAGTTGTAAGCAGATACATGAACAATCCAGGAAAAGAACATTGGATGGCACTAAAATGGATTCTCAGATATTTGAGAGGTACCACAAATCAAGTATTATGCTTTGGTGGTTCAAACATTTCTCTACAGGGATATGTTGATGCAGATATGGCAGGTGACAAAGATAATAGGAGGAGCACTACAGGATATGTATTTACTGTAGGTGGAACAACTGTCAGTTGGGTTTCAAAAATCCAAAGTGTTGTTTCACTTTCAACAAAAGAAGCAGAGTACGTTGCTGCTACAAAGGCTAGTAAAGAAATAATTTGGTTACAAAGGTTTATTGGTGAATTGGGTAAGAAGCATGATATGGGCACGTTATACAGTGATAGCCAAAGTGCCATTCATCTGGAAAAGAACTCAACATTTCATTCCAGGACTAAACACATACATTTCAAGTACCATTTCATACGGTCAGTATTGGAAGATGGAGAGTTGAAGCTGGAAAAGATACACACTAGCCAAAATCCTGCAAATATGCTAACAAAAGTTGTAACGAGGGAGAAACTGAGAATGTGCTCAGTTTCAATTGGTCTTCAAGGATGACGATGAAGATGAGAAATAGCCAGGTCCAGAGAGGAGTCATTGTCTAGTAAATGAAGTAGCGGTGGAGTCGCTAAAATCAGTCTCCAAGTGGGAGATTGTTGGGTGTGGAGCCTAATTATCTTGTTTACTTTGTATCACAGCATTGGATGCCTGTACCTTAAAAGGGGAGGCAACGCCGCCCATAATTAATCGCTATCGTGGGGGGTCCAGGGGGGTGGCAGCGCCCTCGAAGCTAAAAACAGATGTAAAATTACCTTGTAAAAGTATAGTAATTTCTAGTCAATCTGGGTCGTTCATAGGCAGATGATCTAATGGTAGAAGTTATGTTTAGATTAGGGTTTTTTTCCCTATAAGGCAACCCCTCTCTTTTATGAGGGTATTTTATTGTGGCTGTGTAGTGTGTGTGTATTCTCAGAGCAAGAAACAGAGAGGGAGACTGTGAGAGAGATAAGAGGATATTACATCGGATCTGTTGTAGGTTTTGTCTCTTCATTTTGTTGGATAATAGAAAGGAAGGACTGGTTGTTCGGGGTGGACATAGCCCAAACTGGGTGAACCACATATATATTTTTCTCTCTAGTTTTATGTGTTTTGTGTGCTTGTATTGTCCGCATATTTTATGTGTTACATTGCTCCATAATATATAATTTTCTAACATATTGCATAAGAGGAGGTGTTTGCATTCTTTAAAGAAACATATTAAAAAATCCACCATGCATGAGCCTTACCTCTGAAATGCAGTTCTGCAACTCTAATGGCTTCACCTCCGGAAATATGGTGCAGCTGCAAATAGGAGTAAATCTGTTTCACCCAAGCTCCAGCTGAACATGTAGGTGATCCGGCAAAAGTAGATACAAGAAATCTACTTGCATCCTGCTGCTTTCTCTTCTACGCCTGGATCTTGAAAAACTCCTGGAAATCAGTATGATCTCTAAACCTCTTAGTTTTAGATTCATACTCCTGCAAAAAAACACGAGTCATCCTCTTAGGCATTCTTCCTCCTCTAATCCATCTTAAGACAGACCTAGGCACTTGTCTACATTGTGCCTCATGGTGTGTAGTTGTATGCTAAAACTCACCATGTGAAAATCTAGATTCAGCTCTAGATCCAAACTCCTTTGTAGATCCCATCTCCAATCTGAGTTTCTTCAGCTCTCCTTGAAAGTTCTGCATAGATTTTGGAAGAATCTTGGTAAGCTTGTATTCCTTTCTTCCTTCACATACTGAAGCTATCTGACCTTTTTCCATCTCTCCTTCATATGAAATGTAATGGCCTAAGATCCACAGGCTAAGGTAGGACTTTGATCTGATACCACTGTAATATCCAAAAATCGAGGCAGCTCATGAGTCACGCACCAAAAATTCATTTTTAGAAATATATGCTATAAAATAATGAAATGGACTCTTGGATTCCATATATCAGTCAATATACAACCTAAATACAATAATAGAGCTGAAACAAATCAAACTAGGTGGGTTAAACAGATCTCCCACACCTAGGATTGCCAAAATGTGTTAAAACCCCGAGATTGCAAAATACCGGAGTTGCTGCATAAGAGAATGCATAGTATAAGAGAGGGTTTACACTCAGAAAATAGGATAAAAATATATCTACGCATATATTACTCAAATATGCTTTAATAACTGAGATCTAGTCTCCTTATACCAAATACAAGAGAACTCGACAAGGGTTTCTTGTCAAAGACTCTGCATACAAAATGTGATGTTCAGAAATTTACTGAATCACCACTGAAACATTGAATCACATGAGTGTATAAGGCTGAAATATGTCTAATATGATGTATATCCCTCAAGGGCTCCCTCCCATGAAAGGATTAACCTTTCAATTAGAAGGAAACACTACAACGGAGCCACCAAACCATGCACTGAATACTGCCTCCAGAATAATGCATTCCCTAGCTAGAACAACACTGGGAATATATGGGGAATGTGTGTTCTGATACCATAGATCTCAAATAAGCTCTAGAGCTCTCCAAACATACCCCTCAAGTGAAGGAAGTATTCCTCCATTGATAAACTAGCTCAGAAGTTGGGATTCTAATCCCTTCCACTGGTGCACCCTGCAACACTGCACAATCTCAAGAAAAAAATTCGCTCATGAAGTAGGCTAAATATTGGCCTAAAAAATTGATGTGGAATGATGAATTCAAACTCTCCCAAGGGGTTACTCAAGGAAAGAGATGGGATTCCCACTCGGGAACACGCGTTGCTAAACAGCACTGCTACTCTGCTAAATAGGAAGAGAAAGAAAAAGTATGAGCAGACATGAATAATAATCTAAGACATGAAGAATAATGCTGAAATCCTCTTCCTTATATAAAAAATGACTTTTATTACCCTTGGCCCCACTCAATTAGGTCATCTCTATCCAAAGATACATCTCCCTCCAAAACTGTGTTATTCCTCCTTGGATTCCTCCTCCTCTAAAACTGCGTTGTTGACTCAGTCAAAGTGGACTGAATCAACTTGATTTTATCCTTGTTCTCACATGGAGGTGTGTTATTAAGCTAGAAAGAGTGTCCCCTTTAACATTTGGAGTTTTTTTTATCCTCCTTAGGATACTTATGGGCTTTTCTACCCACTTATTCACCGGCTAAAGCTGCTGCTAACTCTAATGTTCCATTTAGATTTGAGGCAAAATTTTTGGAACATTACACCTAACAAATCACATTTAGAGATCTAGGCTAGAGACGTGTTCCGGTGTTGTCAAACATAAGAGTTGTTGCTAACAGTATGCGTTACAGCCCGGGGGTGATATCACATCCCACGCATGGAAGTATATTGGCATATGATAAGTATATTTGGGATTCTCTCATCGAATGGTTATGCATCACAAAACACTAATACGGACTTGGACTCCCAGGTACCATAAAGTATATTTTTGGAGACACCATTAGGCTACAAACCTACCATACATAATTGATTCAAGTGCCTTTTACACGTGATACACCAAACACAACATACTGGGAGATTATATATTGTACGGTAAGACCTTGGTCATTTATCTTTCATTTGATCACCAAGGTGTATAATGCAGTTCATGGATACTTGGTAATACTTTATGCCTAGTTCACCCCTTTTTGATTTTTTTTTAAAGTTCTAAAATTATTTCCCAAAATAACATGACTTACCTATTAGAATATTTCTAGGCCACGTTATGATTAACTCATTATGAAGATATTGTTTAAAGCCTTGAATTGATAACCTTTTGCTCTCTTTTTCTTTTTTAAATAAGATTATCGTGGCAGAACCATTAAGTTTAGATTCCTCTTCATCATCCTCTTCCAAAAGGGGCATCACCTCCAGTCTTTTCTGACTCTTTTCCTTTGACTGGAACTCAAACTAATGAGTTTTCCCTCATTGGATGTTTTCAACATCTTTCCACTTTATCTCCTCTGAATTCATTATTTTATTTAGTTGAGATCTCCCCTGAATGACCATATAGTCCATTTGATATACCTAGTGTATAATTCGTTCATTCGTCGCATCCATCTCGGACAACCGATCATTAGCTATTTCTTCTAATAGCTTTTGAACGAGAAGTTTCATCTCCCCTTGAGGTTTCTAGCACCATTATTAGTGTGGATGAGTATTTGTTTAAGGGAAATCAATTCTCTCCTGAGTGCTTTCCCTATGGGGGGGGAACCTCTTAGCCTTCCACTAGTTGTACATTCTGCAATTTTACACCTCGTTGCGACAATTGGTTTCAAGTAATTTGAGTGTGATTCCTTTGTATTACAATACTACTTGACATAATATTGTGGTATATACCCGTAGTCCACTTATATGAAATGTGTATGTTTCCATCCCTTCTCAAGGAATAATTACCCCTATTCTCACACAGCCAACTATTTTTGTTGGTGTTTCAATAACTCCCATTAGTGTTCCTACATCGATTCCATCACCTCTAATTTCTGGTGGGGGCTTTCCCTGTCAAATTTCTCTCAATCCTCCATTGGAATATCTATGGGTGTATTTCAAACTCACATACCAGGCTCTTCCCAAGCTACTAGTAGTATCCTAATGCATGTTGGATCATCTGGTCCAACATGGTTAACATATGATCAATATCAACAATTTTTGTTTAACCTTAACTAGTAGCCTTATCTCCCGTTTGGTTCCCAATAGTTTCACACTCCGTTAGTAGATCCACAAGGATTCCAAGGGTATTCTGGAATTCAATCAAGGGCTTATGAATTTCCGCAGGGTCCTATCTTTGGTCAACAACAACCATATGGGAAACAAGGTCAACCCTTTGTACAATAGGAAATGCCTTATGTGAAATATAGTCAACCTTTTAACCATGAAGTTCATTTTTCCTATTATCGGCAGGGACAACCTTCTCGTCAACAAGGCCAACCTCAATTCTACCTAGTCCTTAGGGGCAGCTTGGCCAACCTCAGCAACCACTCGGTATCGTGACATCAAATCCTCAAGGTACCATCGATCAACCCCAACGTAGACCTTTAGGCTCATAAGGTAAACCGTTGGGTTACCAAGGTTACATTTTGGGTTTGCAAGGTCAATCACGGGGCATTTCATTCTAAAACTTTCAGCAACAGCAAAATCCATATGCTACGAATTATGCTCAAGCTGGACCTCAATGTTCTGCTGTAGGTGAAAGTCTGTTTTTTGGGTAGCAACCAGGATCTGGTCAAAACACACAAGGTTTCAATCCTTTTGGATATAATCCATATGGGAAAAATCCTTTTGGATAGAACCCACGGCGGAAAAATTTCTCCGAACCTTGTTGGAATCCACAAATGGGCATGTATCAAAGACTAAACATCATGCCTTTCAATCTGAAATTTCCTTTTCATGTGACATTGGAAGTTCCTAATGTGATAAGATTAACCAATGATCCAATTCTTCATAATCCATATTGGCTTTCAGTTCCAACCAATATTCCAAGAGATTTCCCTAAGTTTGAAGGCTAGCCTATAGTAGAACCCTAGGCACACGTTATGAAATATAATATTCGGTGTTCTTCCAATTCTTGTGTTGATGACTCCATATTTCTTCGTATTTTTCAAAGGATGTTGACTGGTGTCACTGCAAAGTGGTACATTTAACTTCCACGTGAAACTTTTTCAGGACTTCAGTTCTTTAGCTATGGATTTTCTTACACATTTTTAGTTTCCTGTTCATTATCAAACATGAAATCACCTCGTTACATCCTTGAAACAAGATAATGATACACATATCTATGATCATATCCATGAATGGAGATGAAATGGTTGTTTCATCAAGTTTGAGATTGTTGATCAACTTTTTATGAAATAGTTCACCAAATCATTCGTCAATCAGATCGCTAATGATATTGCTATGGGGGCAACTGACACAGAAGAGAAAGCAAGTGCTCATGCTCAATATCTCAATTCGGTTTATTCCCAATTATGCATGCGATATGATCTTTTACCTGATGCTTCATGCCCAGACTCTAGGTGAGAAACTTCGAAAGCTCCAATGACACCACTTGCTGATGGCGTCATTGGTTTTGTTTCCTAGAATTCCCAGAAGTATTCCCCTCATTCTAACTAGAAATATTATTCTTCATTGGATTATATTCCTCGAAATCCTTTGAGTCCTGGAAAAACTTTAGAGGTTAACTATGTTCAATCTACCACACTCGACAAATTCTCTAAAGGTAAAATAAGGGCAAAGGAAAATCCAAATATGATGCACCAAAGAAGGATTCCCCTAAACCTGACACTGATGATGGAAGTAAGCGCAAGCCAAAGTACCCTTTCTTGATTTCTGATGATGAGCACTACACTAAGGACTGTCCACGATGGGCTGAAATTAGTCGTTTCCTCAAGGGTACTAAAATAACTCTAGCTACTCTCAAAGAACCATTTCCATCTCATCAAACTCAAGTGTTCAAGATGAATGGTGTTGCACTCGTCTCTGTAGTTACTAGATATAAACATTATTCGAATTCTTGATGGGGAAATAAATCATTGATGCTACTACTCGTCAGTTATTTACGGTAATGGATTCTGAAGGAGAATTTTCATCACCCCTTGAGTTTTCTAACATCATTAGTGGTGTGGATGAGTCATTGTTTAGAGGACATCAATTCCATCATGAGGTGTCTCTCCATATGGGGGAAAACCTCTCAGCCTTCCACCCATTTGTACATTCCGCAAGGTTACACCTCATTAGGACACTTGGTTTCAAGTATTTCGAGTGAGATGCCTTTATATTAAAATACTATCTTGTATAATATTGTGATAGCTACCCCTAGTCCACTTGTATCCAACGTGTATATTTCCATCCCTTCTATAGCAACAATTAAGCCTATTTCCATGCAGCCAACTATTTGTGTCGATGTCTCAGTAACTACCATCAGTTTTCCTACGTTGATTCCATCGACTCTAGTTTCTAGTGGGGGGGTTTCCATGTTGAATGTCTCTCAATCCTTCGTTGGAACATCTATGGGTGGACTGAAAACTCACATCACAAGATCTTCCCAAGTTTTTGGTAGTATCCCAATGCCTGCTCGATTATCTGGTCTAACACGATTAACATATGATCAACATTAGCAATTTTGGTTGAACCTTAACTAGCAACCTTATCTCTCGTTTGGTTCCTAGCAGTTGCAGACCCTGTTAGTAAATCTGCAAGGATTCCAAGGGTAGTCTGACATTTATTCAAGGGCTTATGCATTTCACTAGGATCCTATCTTTCGTCAACAATGACCATATGGGCCACAAGGTCAGCCCTATGTACAAAAATGAATGCATTATGTGCAAGTTCATTTTCCCTATTATCAATAGGGACAAACTTCTGGTCAACAAGGCCTACTATCCCAATTCCTTACCCATCCAGGTCATTTTTCCTATTATCAATGGGGACAACCTTTTGGTCAACAAGGCTAACCTCACTTTCAGTAGGGTCAACATTTTTTCCATCAAGGAAAACCTTCCTCTCAACAAAGTCAAGTATTTTTCTAGCTGGGTCAACCTGGTCCTCAAGGGAAACCTGGCCAACCTTAGCAACCACTTGGTATCATGACAAAAAATCCTCAAGGTACCATCTAGCAGCCCCAAGGTAAACCTTTGGGCTCATAAGGTCAACTGTTGGGTCCCCAATGTTATGTTTTGGGTTTGCAAGGTCAATCACAGGGAACTGCATTCCAAAAATTTAAGTAGTAACAAAATCCATATGCTATGAATTATGCTCAAGCTAGAACTTAATGATTTTCTGTAGGTTAGAATCCATTTTTGGGCAGAAAACAGGATATGGTCCAAATCCACAGGGTTTCAATCCTTATGGATAGAATCCATCTGGGAAAAATCCTTCCAAACAGAACCCATGGGGGAAAAATTTCTCACAACCTCGTTGGAATCCACAAATGGGCATGTATCAAAGATTAAACATCATGACTTTCAAACCGCAATTTCATTTTATTCCAACATTGGAACTTCCTGATGTGTCGAGATTAACCAATGATGCAATTATTCATTATCCATATTGGCTTTCAGTTCCAACTAGGATTCCAATAGATTGCCCACAGTTTGAAGGAATGTATGGAGAAGTACTGTCTTTAAGGTTCTTCCAATTCCTGTGTTGATGATTCCATCTGTCTTCTTATTTTTCAAAGGATTATAACTAGTGCAACTGGAAAGTGGTCCATTTAACTTCCATGTAGAACTTTTAAGGACTTCAATTATTTAGCTATGGATTTTATCACACATTTGCGGTTTCCTGTTAATTATGGAACAATAACTCACCTCCTTAAATCCTTGAAAAAAGATATTGCTATGCATATTTCCGATCATATCCATGAATGGAGACGACATCGTCATTTGATCATGTTTGAGATTTCTGATCAAATTTTGACCAAATGGTTCACCAAATCATTCGTCAATTAGATCGCCAAGGGTATTTATATGGGGACAACTGTCATAGAAGAGAAAGCCATTGCTCGTGCTAAATATCTCGATTTCATTTATTCCAAATTAGGAATGCCATATGATCTTTTACCTGATGCTTCAGGCCTCGACTCTGACTCTGAAACTTTGAAAGCTTCAATGACACCACCTATTGATGGTCTCATTGGTTCTATTTCCCAGAATTCCCAGAATTATTCCTCTAATTCTAAGCATAAATCTTCTTCTTCATCGGATTCTGTTCCTCAGAATCCTTTGAATCCAAGAAAAACTTCAGAGCTTAACTATGTTTAGCATACCACAGTCGAAAAATATTCTAAAGGTAAAAATAAAGGAAAACACAAATCCAAATATGAAGCCCTAAAGTAGGATTCCCCTAAACCTCGTGTTGATGATGGAACTAAGCGCAAGACAAAGTAACCTTGCCTAATATTTAGCGACGAGCACTACACTAAGGACTATCCATAGCCGGCTAAAGTGAGTTGTTTACTAAAGGCTACTCAAGGAACTGCAGTTGTTCTCAAAGAACTATTTCCATCTCTGCAAAATAAAATGGTGGAACAACACCAATCTTCTACCTCTTTCGGTTTTTAGGTGTTCATGATGAATGGTGTTGCACCTATCTCTATTTTTACCGGATTTAAAGATTATTCAAATTCATGGTAGTCACCAAGGAAAGAAATCACCAATGCTCCTACTCCTTCTACCTCGGTTGTTTCTGGCCATCTTCATATTGAAAGGCCTAGTCCTGATCATGTTGTCAGACCACCTACTAAAGGTGGGCTCTAAAAATCATTATATAAGACAAACACCCGTGCTACACAAAATTTCAATAGTTTTGAGGATTTGGCTCAGGTGCCCTCCACTATATCTACATTAGAGGCTCTTCAGAGCTATCTATCGCGACGAAAATTGTTACTATCCGCTATTGGAGGAATCGATCCATCTGATTCGATCCTCATTACCTTTGATTTGGAAAATTTTATTCCAAGTCTCCACCATCAACTTGCTTTCCATATTCATATCATTATCAATGGAAATAACATCCATCGGCCAGTCATGGATGAAGACGCATCCACTTGCATCATGTTCGTCCCTTGTTGGAAAGGCATCGGCTCTCAAACTCTTAGCCAGTCTCCAAACACTTTAGAGGCTTTCAATGGAAGGGACTCTCGTCGTTTTGGTATCCTTCACAGCTTGCATATCATGTTGGAAGGAAAAATTATCAATTTTGAAGTTGAATTCATTGATGCCAAACTCAATTATAATATTCTACTCGTTTGTAGTTGGATTCTCACCATGAATTGCGTGTCATCCAATTTGTTTCTTGCTCTTCATTTCCCACATGAAGGGAAGATTATCATTATCAACTAGTTGTCCTTTTTTTCTTCCACTTCTTCAGAAGGCAATGTTCCATATGTGGAGCATACCACCACACCCTATGAGAGTGTGGGGGTAGGAATTTTCAAATATTCTGCCTTAATGGATCTCTTTTCTCTTCCCTCATCGAACACTACTCAGGTCAATATGATATCCACTTCATATGATCCTTCGATCATCCCTTCCCCTGATCATGTTTCTTTGTTCGGTGACATCATGTTGTTAATCCCTGTAGAAGTCAGTTATTGTGAAATCGTTTCAGCTTCAGCTCCTGATTCTAAACATGCTACTTCTAGTATGCATTTTGAAGCATACTCTGAATCTCCTTGTCTTGGTTCTTCGGATTCTTCAGGTCCCCCAAATGAGAAATTTCCCTCGAATGAAAGTATCATGGAAACCATGTCTCTTGAGGAAACACCCTTGAAGGATTCCCATCATTGTTCTTCGTTTCTCCCGAGCCATGGACTAATTCAGTCGGGTCTCAAATATTTAACTCCCCATGCTCCAAATTCTCCACTTCTGACACACATGTCGACACATGAGATATTTTCTGAGGGGAAAATGGGTAACATCACTGCAACAATACCTATCGAAATTTATTTGAAACCAAGAATTTTCGAGAACGTTCACATCAGGGTAACTTGTTCTCCATATGAGATCAAGCTTTACACAAGTCTCTTTCAAGAATTTTGAGATTTTTCTGCATGGTCCTATGAGGAAATTCCTGGCATTGATCTGAGTATATTGGTGTACGAAATATTGAATTATCCCAACGTGAAGCCTGTTTGTCAACAAATTTGTCGTGTGCATCTTAGGAAGGAAACCACCATAAAGGGAGTAGTTGAAAAAATTCTTAAAGTTAGATTCATCTATCCAATTCCTTTTATAGACTGAGTCTCCAATATCGTCCATGTCAATAAAAATCAGGGTATTATTCATGTCTGTGTCGATTACCGATACATAAATTGTTCATGCCTAAAAGATAACTATCCCACTCCCTTCATTGACCAAATCATTGATGAATGTGCTGTGAGTGAGATATTTGATATTTTTGATGTTTCTTCTGTCTATAACTAGATTAAAATCCTACCAATTGATCAACACAAGACTACCTTCATCTATCCATGGGGAAATTTTTCCTACAAGAAGCTCCCTTTCGGTCTGATGAATGTTTGTGCTACTCTTCAGTGCGCAATGTCATATGCTTTCCATGACATCAAGCACATCATTCAACCTTACCTAGATGAGCTTCCTTCTCATGCATCAAAGCAACAAGACCATCTTGCACACCTTCATGATATTTTTCTCTGCTTTTGACACTACAACATTTTCTTGAATACACATAAATGTGTCTTTTACATTGAATCTGGCACACTCGTTAGGTTTTTCATCCCTAAAGAAGGCATTTGTCTCGATCCCCTCAAAGTTGAGGCTATCATTAATTTACCCCCTCCCACCTCTTTATCTAAGTTGGGGAGCCTACAAGGGAAATTTAATTTCCTTTCTCATTTGGTTCCCAATTATACGGAGCTCATTAAGGGCTTTACATGATTTCTTAAACAAGGAATCTTGTTCCTGTGGGATGAAGTTTCTCAAAAATCATTCTATGCATTTAAGAACGTTATTATTAATGCTCCTTTAATGCATACCCAAAATTATCACTGTGGCTATTTCCTTTACTTAGCATCTTCTTCTGTTACTATTTCTATGGTGTTGGTCCAAGACATATTGAAAATGTCATTTATTACCTTAGCCATAACCTAATGTATACAGAGACTCGATATGCCCATGTCGAGAAACTGGCTTTAGCTATGGTACATGTTGTTCATCGCTTTCGTCAATACATTATCTTGGTCTAAGGTTGTCATTGATGTCAATATGGGGATCAATATTCACGTAAAGTCCTAATAACCCTAATGGAAAACCCTAGCAGTAACATCATGCAGACCTCTTATAAAGATGTCCATGCTCATGATGACAAGCCATTCTTGGTTAATAAGGACATCATTAATGACGATGTGCTTACTCTTGATAAAGAATCGTGGAACCACCATGATATCAAGATGGCGAATATTCTTAAGGTGCCAAGTGTCAATCATATAACTTGTTTGGTAACCTAGAAGACTACACTTAATGATGTCATACGTGATGAAACTTGATGAAGGTCTTAATGACACAGTTGGAGTCTATATGTTAATGTGGAGGACCATTTGATGACATGGACAATGATTGGTGACATGACATGAAGTGACTTGGAGACCACTTTATTGGCATTGATGGAAATATCATTGATTGAAGTATATATACTTGATAAAGCTATCCATATACACTTAAGGAGCTCACTTTTCAGCCTATTGTTCATCCCTTCATGCATAATAAATACAAGTACATTCACCAAAAATATGCTTAAGAAAATCTCTCTAAATGAAGGCTCACTTTCCATCATTTTTATGCATAGGAATACAAGGAGATCCACGAAGAAAAAATGAATTTTTGGGGACCTTGAAGGAATGATATAAAAATTAAACCTTGTACATCTTAAAGAGGACCCTTTAATATTTCAAATGAGCCCTGATATGCCCCAAAAATACCCGTGGTTGGGAAGATATTGATTTTGAAAGTTGTGCAATAATTATTCCTGTTCTGGAGCCGACTTGTCCTAGATCTCATGTCTTCCTGTCTAAGCGACGTAGTTTTTCGTTTGGATGTGGAAAAGATCGATATATTAGATCTTGGATTACATTTTTTTATGCATAAATCTATCAATATTTTATATATATAGGACAGAATGTTGAGGAGGACTTGATTTCATTGTTTTGGGAAAATTCTATTAACGTTTTGTAGGACAATCATCTATTACAATTTTTTTTTTGGCATAGAAAACATTCCTAACTGTGGAAAAATCTCACCATACCTCAGATTTTAGAGCTACATCAATATTATACCCTTAGATTATTTATATTGACTCGAGGCTCAATTCTTGTGGCTTAGATTTATGAACCAAATAATGACCTTTGATTCAGATTGTAGACCTCTTTAAAGACTTGTTAAAACTTGGAAGTCAGATACAAACCATCGGATTGCAAACTAGTGCCTAGGAGGCGAACAATACTCTTGAGGAGCTCAAATAAGTGATATATAGGAGAAAAAATCACCATTAAACAAGATGAACCTCCTTCATAATTCAGACTCCAAACCTGTTATTGCAAACATGGATTTAAATCTGTGGTAATACGCTAACAATCACCTCGATATTGGAGCTAATATTTGCAAGTTTCTGGTGGACATATTTTTTTGGAGCTTAGATCTGTGGGAGGAGCTACAAAAAATGGTGGAGACTTCGCACTATTATCAATTACCTCTTAGGATTATTGAGCTATTAACTCAGTTTGAGAAGATATCAGACCTCAAATAGTTTCTTGTCTTTAGACCTCTAGACTGTGAAGATCTATTGAAGAGTTTAGTGGCATGAAATATCATTAAACTGAGAAAAATTCATACATCAGTGACTTAGTTGTATCTTTTTGGAGGCTAAAACAATAAAACCTTGAAGCTTTGTCACATAAGCTCATCTTGAAACTAGTCACCCGTTGGACATTCAGTTGAGATAAATTTGTGAGGCACTGTTTTAGAGCAGACTTGAAGATATTCTTCAAGACATTCTTCAAGAAATTATTATGCATTGTTGAAGATCCATTGAAGAAGACCTTATAGAGGCTTAGAGCAGGAGAAAAATTTTGGCTACCTATTACAGGCACCTTGAAGGGTACTATAAGATATTTGGAAGACTTATAGAAGCTATTCTTGGAGGAATTATTGGATATCGTGATGCATTGAAGCCATCATGAGGTGAATTTGGAAATATTTGGTTGGGTATCATGAAGAGAAGTGTTGATACCTTCATGATAAGATACTTTTTTCACATATGAAGTGATTTGAAGAAGGCATTGTTGAGAATGGAGATAATTTCAGGGAAGATTGAAGAAGAGATTTGGAGCCTTGAATGTCGTCAAACTGATCATGACATATTGAAGGAGTGGGTTGGAGCCCTAAAGGATAGGTGTCCTCAAGGAGACCAGGTTGGTGCATGTACCAGAGATAGGGTTGGATCCCTAGATGTTGGAGCCTCAAAGTGAAAAATTTGGAGCCTTGGAAGATAGGGTTGGTGCCCCAGAGGTCGCAGCCTCGTGAAGTCCAAGTAGGTGCTTGGCAAAGTATAGGTTGGTGCCAATGAGGAATGGATATCGATGTCTTCATATAAGGTTGGAGCCCTACACTTATTTTATCTATTTTATTGTAAAGTATAATTTAATAAAATCATTATTCTTATCACTACTACATTTGGCAGAAATTCCAACACTTGGTTCCGACGCTTCTGACCAAATGTCGGAAATTTCCACAAATTTTTTCCATCCCGCCCAAAACCGTCGCTATACCGACGTTTATAAAAAAGTGTCGCAGTACCAACACTTAGAAAAGTGTCTCAATTGTGACGTTTGGAGGAAGACGTCGTAATTGCAACACTATGGCCCAAAGCGTCAGTATTGAGACGACTCCAATCGTCGCAAGTGTGACACAATGTCTAGGTGTCTCCATTGCGACGTTTGGAGGAACCCGTCACAATAGCAACGCTTTCTTTGCCGTCGGTATAACGACACTTATATGCGCGCTACATAAAAATATGAAACTTATATGCGCGCTACATAAAAATTCGAAACTTATATGCGCGCTACATAAAAATGATTTTATTGTTTCGTATCCGTCGCAATAGCTACATTAATCCGATATCATGCGCGTATTCGCTCCGCTCTTATTAACAACATTCGCTCCCAAATTTCTCACAGAACAGCATTTTCCCTCAACATTCGCCCTCAGCGTTCGCCCTCAGCTCTTGCAGAACAGCATTCGCCCTCAGCTCTTGCAAAATGGTAAGTTCTTACTGCAGGCCCTTCCTCCTATAGTAGGGTTGACTCTATTTGGGTTTTTTTGGTCAATTCCATTGGATTGTGTTAGGCTGTAGGGTTCTCTCTGGATGTCAAGAATCAAGATTCAATACCCTCTATTATCTTCATCACCCAATACAAGATTTAAATTTTTCCCAAAGAAACGCTTATTAATTTGGCAGCCATTATTTCTCCCTGCTTTAAAAACCCCACATTTAAATGGAAAACAAGCATTGCATTTCAACTACAAAAATATATTAGTGTTCAAATGTACATGTGTGCTACATTAACGTCCCCGATATCACGCGCATACCCTCCATTCTTGCAGCATTAGCATTCACCCTCAAGATTCGCCCTCCTTCTTATGTAAAACAAAGATTCGCCCTAGCATTCGCCCCGAGCTCGTGCAGAACATTCGCCCTCGCATTCGCCCCCGAGATCTTGTAGAACTATGATTTCGCCCTCGCTTCAGAATAAAGCAGATTCACCCCGTATTCACCCTCGCTCTTGCGTAACAACATTTTCCCTCAGCATTCGCTCGCCTCTTAACAACATTTTCCTCGCCTCTTGCAAAATGGTAAGTTCTTACTGCAGGCCCTTCCTCCTATAGTAGGGTTGACTCTATTTGGGTTTTTTTTGGTCAATTCCATTGGATTGTGTTAGGCTATAGGGTTCTCTCTAGATGTCAAGAATCAAGATTCAATACCCTCTATTATCTTCATCACCCAATACAAGATTTAAATTTTTCCCAAAGAAACGCTATTAATTTGGCAGCCATTATTTCTCCCTGCTTTAAAAACCCTACATTTAAATGAAAACAAGCATTGCATTTCAACTACAAAAATCTATTAGTGTTCAAATGTACATGTGTGCATCACTTGTGTAGGTTATTCCTTTTCCACTTTCACATTATCCAAGAATGTGTGCAGTATAGTTCATATTTTTTGTGATTTAGATTATCTTGAAAAAGGAAACGTAAATTATTTCCCATGAAAAAGAAGGTTTTCCCTTTTTATAGGTTGTTTGGACTTACGTGGAAAAAATTATGGTATGCCTTTCATATTATGGTTTAAATTTGAATTAATAGATTATTCTACATGAAAATATAATTACCTATGTGATGTCCTTCATCACTAATTAAAATTATAGGGTTTCAATTTCCTAGACTCTAACTCATCTGATGCTAAATTCTAGGTTCTCATTGGTGGATCACTCTTCCATTGATTTCCTTTCCCTCTGGATCTTGTCATACTTTAAAAGTCATCAATGATACATATATTATTTCAGGTGTCCCAAAAGGCTTTATAGTAGAACATATTGTGAAGTTTTTTTGACACTTGAGGATTCTTTTTAGAACTGCAACGCGGTCTATGCTATCGAGTTATATACCAAGAAACTTGTCCTTAATAACCACACTATGAGGTAGGTTCAACTAGTTTGAACTTGTTGGGACATAGCATATGAAGTTGTGTGAAGAGTCCATATCACAGGTCTATTATGGTGACAAAAGTGAAGACACGTAATGATAGTTATTATGTTAACATTACTAGAAACACTTTCGAAATTATCCATGCTGTCAAGATGTCAAAATTCCAGGCATTAGGTGTCAATACTCGTAGCTAATAGATAATAATAATAATATAAAAAATCACAACTTTATTCTTGAAATATGATTGCTACACATTGGCAACCTAGTTCATGAGTTACTATCACCCAAAGACTGCAAAACAAACTTAAAATATAAATTAACCCAACATGAGAATCCAACTAAGGGTTTCTCGACAAAATCATGCCATAACCTGGAATTTTGAAACCCAAATTTGAATCCATAATAAGTAATACAATGCAAACTCAGATGGATTTTCAATGCATGTTTGCATGCTACACTTATTCTCTGTCTAGATATCATTTTTTAAATGGAACCATTAGTCAAGCCCACAGTCCTTTTTATGTGAAAAATTTCAGCTCTATTTGAGCTCTTTTTGCTCCACCACCTCCATAAACATATGCAAACATATATCATGATCTTGGAATTCCATTACATATGTATGTGCCAATGTTCCATAATCATGCCCCATCATCAATTTAAGAAATTTCCATTGAATATCAAATTATGGAGGGGGGGACTTTTTGCTGCAACATTTGCCTCAAAATCAGGGACCATCTCCGTATGAGGTGAATGAGAACTATAGATATTTGAAGAAGTAGATTAGTGCCTTTTCCTCTGGCCATGGAGTCATATATAGTCATCCATCACAAAAATTTGTCTTTGTTCATTCTCACCTTGAAAGTTGCAAAAAATCATGCCCTAATTGAAACGACACTAAATTTGAAAGATATAATAAAAATGCAAGCTAGAAGTGCCTATTAATACAAAGGGAAAACCTTCCTACCTACCCTAACTGAGATAAATTTTGATTGAATAGGAAACATGATATTTCCTATGGAGTTGATCCAACAACTTGTTAAATGTATGGGACTAAATCATGCATTTGATTTCCAAGGAAACATGCACATGAAGAGAAAAAGTGCAGAATTAATGGAAAATCCATACATGCCACTTATAAAAACTACACCGAAAGGTCAAAAAATACTTAAGGCCTTAGCTTAATTTGAATCCAAAAATGACAAAACAGGATTAGTGAAAACACGAGAGTGGTGTGGGTGAACAACATAAATAAAAAGTGAAGATACCTTTCCCCAAGATGCCTTTGTCACCGTTGTATGAAAAAATGTTTTCCTTTCCCTTTATACATGAAAGTGAATGCATTATAGGTATGGTGTTTTCCCAGAATAGGAGAAGCCTGCTTAAATATATCATTCGTGGATTGAATGTTTGGGTGCCTTAATGTGAAATGACATGTTTCCAGGACTGAATTCAATGCAAGGCATATTTGAAACTCTAACTCTGTCTTCCGGTGTCTTATTAGAAATTATTTCAGTTTTCATTTTTGTGTTTTCAAGTTAGATATTGTTTTCAAGTTTTTACATTTATAATTTTATTGCAATGTGGCAGACTGATCAGAGCAGTGCAGGAACAACCCCGAGACAGGATGATCGCGGAAAGAGGCCAGCGGAAGAACATGTAAAGTGCCAGCATTGCTCTATCTTTAGGTATTTTAGTTATTTAAATAATTGAAATAATATTAATTTTGTTCAAATATGCAGACACCTAGCCATGGTATGCCTGATGATTCCCTCTTTGAGGAAGAGCTTTCTTCATCCCTATCTCCAGTGTTCTTGTTGCAAAAAAAGGCACGAGATGCAAGGACGGAATTTAATACCTTGATAGACGTGCCTCAAACACCTGAAACAGAAGAGAGGATACAACATCTTATGAGGCAGCTAGAAAGATATCAGGTAATGATAAAAATTCAAAAGGATATTTTTTTTGTTCTGCATGAGATGAATTGTGATAGTTTGATTTTTAATTTTTACATTGACTAAACTAACAAAAATTTCTTTTGTATGTAGCGTTTTCTAGCATTTTCTGAACCCAGTGTTGGTGGTAGTGGGACACAAGGGCAAGAGATTGCCAAAAAACCCTCTCGTACACCTTCTACTCCTTTAGGTTCCAGCCAAGAAACACACCCTGCCCAAGCAGACACCTAGCCAACCGCTGAATGTGTTGGCAATGATGAGGCTGATATGGCCAACTACATTATTGCGTTTCCTGGAGCTACACATGTCAGCTCCACAGGGACCATTAATGGCACGTTGTTGGTGAACGATGAGGGTGTCCGTATAAAGCATGTACAACTCCCAGGTAAATTTTAATATTTTAACTATTTCATGTACTTTATCTAAAACATATTTATCATGATTTTTATTTTTAAATTAATGATAATATCTTTTTTTTTTTTGGTTTTATTCTGTGTAGGAAACAATGAGTTCTACAGGATTCTGGAGAGCCATGCGTTGGTAATTTTTGGCCCAACCATACGTACAGGGTGGAATTCCCAGAATTCCAACCTGAAAAAAAGAACTTCTAGATTATCTAGAAGCCCTTTTTGGGGTCGGCACATTTGACAGAAAAGCGGTGGCTCAGGTAGCCGGCAAATATTTGAAATATACCAGGGACACCTATAGGACGCAATTGCAATTTAACCCTAGATATGAGTGTCCTCTCGCAGTTTCAGAGAGTGAGTGGAGAGCACTCATCCATGATGGAAAAGAGAAAAGGGCAAAGAAAGAAGGAAAAATGCCAACTGGACCCGCAAGGTAAATTACAATTTTAATTCAATAGCTTTAATTTTCTTTATGTCTAAAATAAAAGTGTGCTACATCATATCTGACTTCAATCTTTTGATGCTAGGTTGCCTGACACCTCAAAGGCAACCAAAGCTAGGATTGAGAAAAAGGGCCATCACAAGCTCGGCTAGGGTGGCTACTTGAAATTAGCTGCAAGAATTGTAATTAAGTAGCTAAACATCTTATAATTAATTATATCGCCTTCCAACGTTTTTGTAATCCTATCAAATATGATTAAAAATACACAATCATATGTAATGTAGGGTGATGACTTCGGAACAGAAACTACAGAGGAAGATAAAAATATCGCTTTCCATTTCGGCTATCAAGTTGTAGTTGAACGTCGCAGAAGCTTGGGGCAGGTCCCAAGATCCAGAATGCCTGATAAGGTAAAACATTAACCTTTCAATATTTTTTTTTTCGTCCATAAATTTAATGTCTAACAACTTTGTTTAAATCAGGGGAGCAACACTACCGACGAAGCCTTGAGTTTGCGACCGGATGTAGATGATGTCTCGACACCTTTGATCATTGTGGTGGGGACCGAGCCGACAAAGTACGCACTATACATGGGGGCCATGGTAATTAATTTCCACTTATAAAATTTTAATTATACCTTGATGGTTGTCACGATAATGTTTTTTTGTTTAAATGATAAGAAATGTTTCCTTGGTATCTTACCACAGAGACAAGAAGACGGGCAATAGTCTCCATGAGCGACAGCTGATTTTAGGGTAAATAATCTTTGATTTCTTTATTAATATTACCAAACTAGTTCAATGATAATAAAAAGCGACAATTAAATTGTGTATTATGTCTTATTTTTATGGCGATGTAAAATCACTGGATGAGACCAGACATTGTGACAATGCAACTAGGTCAGCGGCGACAACTGGTGCACCAGGTAAATAATCTCATTGCAATTTTTTTTATTAATATTACCGAACTAGTTCAATGATATTTAAAAACTGACAATTAAATTTAATATTATCTGTTTTTGTAGGCGATGCCCCGTCACTGGATGAGACCAGACATCGTGACTACGCAACTAGGTCAGCGGCGACAACTGGTGCACCGGGTAAATAATCTCATTGCAATTTTTTTTATTAATATTACCGAACTAGTTCAATGATATTTAAAAACTGACAATTAAAATTTAATATTATCTGTTTTTGTAGGCGATGCCCCGTCACTGGATGAGACCAGACATCGTGACAACGCAACTAGGTCAGCGGCGACAACTGGTGCACCAGGTAAATAATCTCATTACAATTTTTTTTATTAATATTACCGAACTAGTTCAATGATATTTAAAAAATGAAAATTAAGATTTAATATTATCTATTTTTGTAGGCGATGCCCCATCACTAGATGAGCCTAGACATTGTGAATACGCAACTAGGTCAGCAGTGGAGGTCGAAAGGCACGAAACAGGAGGAGAGCATGATGATATTGATGATGTAATTAGGAGCTTTAAAAATAGGAAGAAGAAAAAGAAAATTTGACAATGTAAAATATTGTATTATTATAAGACAAACGTTACCATACTTGGAACGTTTTTTGCGTTATATAAAAAACTCATTTATCATACTATTTTTATGTCAAACATTAATTGCAATGTTTCCTTGCGTACTTTTTGTTGAATTATTTTTTTATTAGTTATTGAATATTTTTTTTATGCTCATGAAAGTAAAAAATGAAATATAGATTGGGTATTGGGGAATTGAGAGTGATGTGAGGGGGGGGGGGGGCCATAAGAGCTTCCACCTTCACGTGGTTGGCCCTGTTTAGTAGAGAATAATTTATTGGAGCGATTTAATCTTGGAGCAAACCTCCCTTGATCCAGCGTAGCAACAAAAAAGTCATTGTTGACTTAGTTGCTACTCTTTTAGATCGTGGGAGGCTTGTTCCAAGTTCATGCGACTCCAATAAATTGTTCTTGAAATGAAGAGGAGCTTATTCAGGTATGTTTTGAGATTTTCAACATATGTTCTAACATTATCATAAGAATGCATCTTAGAGTAAAAAATACTACATCAATTACTTGTATTTATTGTATAGATAATGATGGATTTTGATTGACTTGGCAGTGCAGGTACAAATCCTCTTGCATCATGAGTAATACAACTTGTCAACCAGGGTCATGTCTACGATATTTTTTCTTGTGCACTTGACTAGGTTCGTAATGTCACATTTTGTAAGTTCCTTTACAGTTCATAATTCAATATTAATCTTGTTCATGATTATTATCTAGGGTTTTTGTATGTGTTTTTTCATCTATTTGATTGTAAACAAATCTGCATGTTTCCTGTTGTTCACTATGATTTCTCCCATTACCACTCCAAGGATGAATCCGAATTTATTGTTACATAGTTTACTTTATTTTTACTATGATTTCTCCATTTACGATTTCATAGGTTACATCATGTAAAGTTGTCAATCTCAGGTTGGTGATGAGATTTAGTTCTCCAGATTTGGGGCTTTTCTGATATTTTCTCCCTCATGTCATTCCTGCATCACCTCGTTGTTTGAGCATGCCAATTTTCTACCACTTGTACCAATTGGCACATGTCAATCTCTGAGTGGTGCCACATTTCACCTATTTTCGGTGAGAGTTTAGGGTTTCTCTAACATAGCTTCAGAAATCCGATTCAGTGCCTGCTTGAATATTGTCACATAATACTTATGGTTTGGATTGATGAGCATATTCTGAATGGTTGGTTGATTCATAAGAACCACCCATATAGTCATCTTGAGATATTTCAGAAGGTTTCTCGGGTTTCCTTTTTCACCGTTTCTAGTGGGTGGGATGGTGTGGGGTGATCCATCAATATTGGTGCTCTTGTAGTAGGGAATTTTTTTTTGGGGATATAAAGGAGCATTTGATGTAGATATCCCATTAGATGCATTCATAGATGGGCACGAGAGGTCAAGAATTTAAATTAAAAATATGCAACCTCTAGCATGGCAACCTGAAGGCCGCGAGAGACACTGGTTAAAGATTGTTTTCTGCTGGCCTTAATATAGTCGTGATTTCTTTCTATTATCTTAATGCAAATATATAGTACGGTCTCATTAAAATGAGGATTGTGGTTGTATTTCTCTTTGGTTGTTTCTCTCTTAATGCTCCAGAAGTTGCCAAAAGTTGCGATAGTTGTTTAGTTTTCTTGTTACAACTTAAAAGTGGTTTTTAGCAATGGGAGTCATGTTTTTTAAGGTTCATACTAATATGAAGATCTTGTAATTCTATATTTAGCATAAGAGAAGATGGCCTCTGCTTTGGGCAGTATGACAACAATTGCCACATCTACCTCATTGGGTAACAATGGAAAGGGGAAGAAGTTGGGTGCAATGTTTGATAATTATGGCAGACAATTGTCTTCTCTTTCGGTTTTTTCACCCATTTCCTTTAATCGCTCAAGCAGAAGAGGGACTCTGAGATTACGCGACAGAGAGAAGGTAGTTAATACAAGAGCTATGGAAAAGGAGTTGTACTTCAACAAGGATGGCTCGGTGACAAAAAAATTGCAGGTCAGAGAAAAAATTATGTTTAAAGGAAGGTCACCTGCACGTGAAACTTCACTGCGGTGGATCTTTCCTTGTCCACTTATATTCGATTTTAATGTGTTATTTTAATTTTTCATGGAGGGTTGTTTTGGCATATGGTTTGGCATTCAATTGCACACTTACTGAAAGCATTGT
Source organism: Pinus albicaulis (assembly GCA_034641835.2). Taxonomy (NCBI): domain Eukaryota; kingdom Viridiplantae; phylum Streptophyta; class Pinopsida; order Pinales; family Pinaceae; genus Pinus; species Pinus albicaulis. The sequence goes on along the minus strand of CM076578.1, from coordinate 540,273,441 downwards.
CAATTTTTCTTGCAGGCGGTGTGAACAAACTTGTTGATCTTGTTGGAGTCACCCTTGGGGCGAAGGGAAAAATGTTGTCTTGGAGAGCAAGCATTGTTCTCTGAAAATATTTAATGATGGTGTGACAGTAGCTAAGGAGGTAATTTGTAGATGTGTGCTTTGGTTTTTTTTTTAACGTTGTATTAGTTCCCCCTCTTAAATGTCTTAGATTTGGTAGGCATTATTTGAAAATTCAAAGGTGAAAGGAAACATATTTTTTACCCAGTGGTCTACTTGGCCTATGGACTAGCCACATTAGAGTAATGCATAAAGCTTTTCACAACAATAAAATGAAAGGGTTATGGCTGAGTCAAATTTTATTGTTATTGACAGTGTAATGAAATGTATCTCAATGCTATGGTTTTGGCCTTTTTATTGGTTGAATTAGAGGAACCAGTTGAAAATATTGGGGCCAAGTTGGTAAGGAAAGCTGCGGCAAAGACAACTGATTTAGCTGGGGATGGAACCACAACATCTGTTGTTCTTGCACATGTTGGAATATTGAAAAATTCCAGAACAATGAATGGAGAATAAATCTCCCTTCCTCTAACACAGCGAAAATAAAAATTTCTTTGACAGGAGACAGAGTTTCAATACTTTGAAGACAAACTTCTATTCCCTTCAATAACTCAAAAAAAAACTATTACATTACTTCCTCACTGAGAGGGATTACAAAATTATGACTGCTACAAAACACAGTGCATAAAACCAACTCACTGTTTGTTCAAAACAAAAATACTCTATCTCTAAAACACTCTGCTGTGTTTTTCCCTTTCGCATTGCTGTGCATACACACTTAAAAAGTTACACTCAGTCTTTCACTTTTTACACACTGCTGTGTAATAAAAAATTTACGTATTGTCTATAAAAAAAACTACCAAGATTTTTCGTCCTTTTTATTTTTATATGCCCTAACATATACAACATATTATAATAAACCCACCTTTCATTTCACATATGATATATATATAACATATGTTTAAAACATATGTATATATTAAACTATCAAAACATTAAAGAACCCTTTCCGTCGGACTTCAAAAGTCTGAATAGATTGAATTTCAAACCAAATTCGCATTCCAAAATGGGATGCTGATGTCTGCCTAATTTGTAATGCGAATTCTCAATCCAATGTGCCTTACAAAAAATTCGGGTCCAGTTTTCAGGTTTTCAGATTCCCTTCAATTTCATGCGATCCAATATTAATGCTCCATGTGTCCTCCTTTTGAATTTACAAAACTGGGGGGTAAATTTATGTTTGTTTAATTTCTGGTTGGTGAATTGCGTTAATGCTGGTTGTTGTGTTTAAATACAATCCTGTACAGAAATATGGCTGCGGCCGTCTACAAAAAAAACTTGCAGGAATTTTAAATGCTGAATTAAATTTCTGGATGGCATGCAAGCAACCTCAAAAAAAAAAATGTTGTTGCTGCATCCGTCCTTCTGCTGCAGCAGTTGAAGTTAAAATTCAACAGCACAGGGTTTAATAAGTGAGGGTGTAAAGGTAACTTTTTGTCGATAGTACTGGATTAAGATCATCTATTCATTTTTGTAGGGTCTTATGGTGTTTGTTTTTTAGTTTTGGGTTGGGCTTATTGAGTCTAAGATAGTTTTTGAGTGAAAAAATTGCTATTAGGTATTAAAAAATTTTGGTTCTTTTGTCAAAATTTATGAGCTTGTTAGGAAATACAAAACTAACAATGGTTGTATCTTAAATTTGTGGAAAATAATTTGAAATGAAACCTTTTTGTTTAGGTTGTTGCAGCAGGTGCAAACCCCGTTCAAATTACTAGGGGCATTGACAAGAAAATAAAGGCCCTTGTTTCGGAACTCAAAATTTTTTCAAAGGAGGTAAACGCTTTCCTTTTGAGTAGGCTGGTTTTCCTTTTTGCTGATGGTTTGGTGTATCTAATTGAATTAGTTGCCTAAGGTATTTTTGGTTACAAACTCCTTTTCATTTTTCATACAGTATTGGCCTTGTGGAATACATTTGATTGTGTGGTCTTGTTAGATCTACAACATTTGTAGTTGTTTAGTCTTATGGCCGGGGTGCACTTTTATTATGGAAATAGTTGATGCAATATTGTCATTTAATCCTTACTGCAAGGTAGCATGTTGAGAAGTTTTTTGTGAAACATTTGGTATTCAAAATGACACTTGATCCTATACAGCATCATGCACTTGACTTCAAAATTCATATTCAAAGTGTGCTAGACAATTCTTGCAAAATTTCAAATATTTAGGTTGTTTTAAACCATTATCTTTTTCATGTATTGGATGCTGAAAATGTGAAAAAGACTTTGGTATGAAACCAACTGGTGAATAATTTCAGCACAACAACCACTTCCAAGACATGATTTAGAAGTAGAACAAATGTGCTTATGAAGCATAGAAAGATATCCTTGATGCATTGTCAATGTTTGGCTAGGGTTATTTTTGGAGAAAATAACTCCTTATTCCTAGAATAGTGATATTCAATACAAGTAAATGCCAGAGAAGAGAGATCATCGTGTGACGCAAAAAAACTGAAATTGGACCCCCAAGGAGAGCTGGTGTGTCTACAATCGCTCTGTCAGCATTTTCCTTTGGTTTACCCCGTTCTTTTCCTCCAGCCTGAGTCTTAATTGACTTCTTCTTCTTCGGGTTTATTTATCAAATTCGTAGAATTTGATAAATAAATACTATCCACAATGGTTGGAATTTAATTTATATTTCTGACTTTATATTATCTCCAAGCCTTATAACCAATGTTTAAATTTCAACACTTTTTATTTGTACTCCACATTTCTTTTTAAATAAATAACTTGTAATGAACTTTCGGCTCTATATTTCACCACCCAGCCTTACAACAATCATGCTCCAGACTTATGCTAATTATCCACCAATCATTTAATTAAACAATTTCATTATACTCCGGCCCACATATATATATCAATAACCAATCAAACACCCGTATCATACCTGGCTATCCTCTGCACACCTTAGTTAACCTCCTGGCAAGTTCAACGTGCGACCACCGTCCGATGGCCCTTCTCCAAATCAACGACTCTTGGCAATTTCACTCGGCTTCCAACGTCGGGCTTTAACGTGCGATGGCGTGGGTTAAACGGTGGTTTTCCGGGGGTCACTTCGCCATGTGTCGCATTCCCTATGGAATCACTCGCTAATAGGAAATACCGCCTACTCCGCAAAAGCAGTGCGATATGGGCAACCCTCTTTTGTGATTCTGCTTGTGGTTTTGGTAGAGGGCTTGACCACATCCTTTTGTTTGTTAACTCATGTAAAATCCTCGGGTGAGGTTCCGAAAGCACAACAATTTTGTCTCTTTATTAAGCTGGATTTTTATATTTGAACAGTTTTCACGACCCCGGTTCTCTACACAGACCTCGCCTTCGGGTGGGGTGAGTTCACAGGGTTATCCAACAATTTACGGGAATTCAAAGACAGAGCAATGGAATTATCAGTACCCAATCACCTCATAGTTAAACAATTCTTCACAATTAGCAGTTCAAGATAATTCAATGGCAACTAAGCTTGGAAATCTTTTAACTGGAAATAATTGTTCACACACAGAGGTTTATTGCAGAAATCCCCTCTCTACTCTCCTCTTCCCTCTCTAATTTTATTCATCCGAGGAATTACAGTTTATATACATAACATATGGCTCTTCGATTCCTCTGAGAGGACCATTCTAGAAATCAAAAGGTCTAATTATAATAATTCAACTAACTGAAACTGTTCAACTCCTACAACTCTAACTAGTCTAAGTAATATAGTCAGCTGAGGTATTAACACCTAGCTGTTACAACTCAAATGTTTTCGAACCCTCCTAGCCACAACATGTGGAAAAAACCTCCTACATTGCTGGCTAGTGCCTAATGCCCCTGCATCATCGTGTGACATAAACCTATTTACAAAAGTGAATTCCTTGAATTTCACCAAATATTTTCTTTGAATTCCTTGCTTTTAAAAGCCAATGATATCCCTTATTGTGTTAATGTTATGGAAATTCCTTGTCCTAGTGCCTCACACTCTACTATGAATGTTTTAGCAAAATTAGGTGCAACCAATGTTGGTGTAGAAGACATGGCATCCATTGAAAGAGAGAATGCCAAAGTAGCCTCATCATTCCATATAAATGATATTTTCTTCAAGAGATATGTGAGTGGACTTGAAATGCATGCATAATTCTTAATAAATGATCAATAATATCATGTAAGTCTAAAAAATCTTCTAATAACCTTGATTTTCTTAGGAATAGGTCATTTTGTAATAGCTTGCATCTTTTGAGGCTCCAACTTCACTCCTTCCTTTAAAACAATATGAACCAAATACTCGAATTCTTATTTCCCAAAAGCACATTTGGATATTTTTACATAAAAATGATTGTTCTCAATAATTTATATAACTTTCCCACATGTTTAGTGTGGTATTCCCATGATTTATTATAAATATGTGTATTATCAAAGAAAACCAACACAAATTTTATAAGATGGGATCAAACAAAATTGTTCTTAAGTCGAGCCCGCCGGACTTCAAACGGCGATAAACCATAATTAAAACCAAATTCGCGTTCCAAAATAACCTGCTGACGTCTGCCAATTTTGTGACGTGAAAACCAAATGAATTCCGTTAAGACATGCCTAGACATTTTGGTCAAAGTTGGGGGGTGGCGTCTCTGTGAGAGGATTATGTGCTGCGAATTTCTTGTCAAATTAACCCTAATATTTCGGGTGCTCATTCACGCTGTGGCTTGACCCAAACAAAGATCACATCCAATCAAATTCAGCCACGTGTCCTCACCACGTGTCCTCGATAAAAACTTTCCCATGCCACTTGCTCTGAAATTTCAGATGCATTCGATGGCGTTTAAGGCGATGGGACATGGATATGGCGATTTCATATCAATCGCATTAACATTTAACGTTGTTCAATTAAGTTTTCACATCAAATCCGCATTAATTAATTTTTAACACTGTTCAAGATCGGACCTCCACTCCTCTTAGCGATTCCGCACGCTCCAATATGATCCGGCCTTCGTCTCTCATTATTAATGATCAGAGATTAATTATGACGGGCATCCTTCTATTGCATTGCAGTCGGGTCAAAAAAATGGTGTTTAGCTATGGTTTTTCAGACGAGCCGGTTGCTGGATTACACTGCCTGCTAACTGTGACGATAAGGAGAAGTGGACAGCTGAACTGCTGCCTAGACCTTGCAGCATATCTGCATTTCTCTTCGGATTGTCTGTCTTGTCTTCCTCTTGTTAATTGGAATGCTGCTTCCTCCTGTCTCTTGTGCCCACGCGCTGAGAATACACCCATGCCTTGCGTGCATGCGCACGGATGCGTTGCCCGCGGGGGGGGGGAGCACTGAACGTCAACCCCTGCCGGGCTCCCTCCCGGCCCCTCAACGGTCGACTTGAAGCCGGTCTGATTGTTACGCGGGCAGATATCCGTAGCTAGGGTGGCGGGGTGGGGTTGTGAGATACGGCCACCGTATGCTGGATTCCCCAACTACCGCTTTAGCTAGTTCACCTTCTCCCACAACGCGCACTACGCAATTTTCCTTTAATTGCTCTCTCAACCGCCCAAGAATCACGGCTTTAGTCACTGTGGTCTTCCGCGAGGAGGCCCAAACGGAGGAAGAATGCACCCGTCCGGCGGGTCTGAGCTCGGAAAAAGCCGGCCAACATTCGGGCCTTCAGGAGGGGAGCCATGGCATGCATGTGGAGGTAGCACCTAGCGATCCTGGACCTTCCGAAGGATGGTGCCGAATCGTGGAGGAACCACCGGAGGAGTAGTTTGGTTAATTTTTTTTTCTTGCTTAGCAGGCCCACTTAATTGGGCTGCTTTTAGATTATTTTATTGTGCTGGACCTTTGTAATATTTTTGAATTCTGTAAATTAAACGTTCAAGACTGGTTTCCCCGTATGAGGGCAGTCTTCTTAATTTTTTGATTTTTTGATGACAAATTTGCCTTGAGTATGGCCAGGCAATGTTTTTGACTTCGGTGTAATTTTATTCGCAATGTTAATAGATTAACTTTACTTTGAATTCTCACATGATTAGCGTTTTTCTTGATCTGTTCAAGGATTTTGGGTACTTTAATTTGTATTTGGAATAATGGACGTCGGTACTCTATCTGTTGCTTTACTATTCTACATACTGCTATTTCACTTTCTTATAGATGCCTCAGGCATATTTGGATGCTTTCTCAGATTGTCGATAATCTCCATGTGGACCGTTACTGGGTTTTATATCATGTCCTTGTATGTGACATGGGGTATTTTTCTATCATTATCTGGGGTGGGACTTCTGTGGACCGTTACTGGGTTTTATATCAAGTCCCTCTATGTGACATGGGGTATTTTTCTATCACTGTCTGGGGTGGGACTTCCACTTTTCTGGATGGATATTTGGGTTCCAATCTTCAGATGTGAAAATGTAATAACTTCATGGATTGTTTTACTTCATATAATATATTCAAAACAACGTTTTTTCTCTTGTGAAAAAAAATTATTAATGTTTATCACTCTGCCTTCAAAACTAGAGATGCTGGTCTATGTTGCTGGTTTATTGATATGGTCTGATGGTCTTTTTATATTTTGGACATATCACACTCCTAACATGATTAGCATTTTTCTCTGTTCAAGGATTTTGGGTACTTTAATTTGTATTTGGAACAATGGACGTCGGTACTCTATCTGTTGCTTTACTATTCTACATACTGCTATTTCACTTTCTTATAGATACCTCGGGCATATTTGGATGCTTTCTCAGATTGTCGATAATCTCCATGTGGACCGTTACTGGGTTTTATATCAAGTCGCTGTATGTGACATGGGGTATTTTTCTATCATTGTCTGGGGTGGGACTTCCACTTTTCTGGATGGATATTTGGGTTCCAATCTTAAGATGTGAAAATGTAATGACTTCATGGACTGTTTTACTTCATACAATATATTGAAAACATCGTTTTTTCTCTTGTGAAAAAAAAAATGATTAATGTTTATCACTTTGCCTTCAAAACTAGCGATGCTGGTCTATGTTGTTGGTTTATTGATATGGTCTGATGGTCTTTTTATATTTTGGACATATCACACTCCTCACATGATTAGCGTTTTTCTCTGTTGCAGGATTTTGGGTACTTTAATTTTTATTTGGAAAAATGAACATCGGTACTCTATCTGTTGCTTTACTATTCTACATACTGCTATTTCACTTTCTTATAGATGCCTCGGGCATATTTGGATTGTTTCTTAGATTGTCGATAATCTCCATGTGGACCATTACTGGGTTTTATATTAAGTCCCTGTATGTGACATGGGGTATTTTCTATCACTGTCTGGGGTGGGACTTCCACTTTTCTGGATGGATATTTGGGTTCCAATCTTCAGATGTGAAAATTTAATAACTTCATGGACTATTTTACTTCATATAATATATTGAAAACAACGTTTTTTCTCTTGTGAAAAAAAAATGATTAATGTTTATCACTCTGCCTTCAAAACTAGCGATGCTAGTCTATGTTGCTGGTTTATTGATATGGTATGATGGTATTTTTATATTTTGGACATATCACACTCCTCACATGATTAGCGTTTTTCTCTGTTCAAGGATTTTGGGTACTTTAATTTGTATTTGGAACAATGGACGTCGGTACGTACTCTATCTGTTGCTTTACTATTCTACATCTGCTATTTCACTTTCTTATAGATGCCTTGGGCATATTTGGATGCTTTCTCAGATTGTCGATAATCTCCATGTGGACCGTTACTGGGTTTTATATCAAGTCGCTGTATGTGACATGGGGTATTTTTCTATCATTGTCTGGGGTGGGACTTCCACTTTTCTGGATGGATATTTGGGTTCCAATCTTAAGATGTGAAAATATAATGACTTCATGGACTGTTTTACTTCATACAATATATTCAAAACATCGGTTTTTCTCTTGTGAAAAAAAAATGATTAATGTTTATCACTCTGCCTTCAAAACTAGCGATGCTGGTCTATGTTGCTGGTTTATTGATATGGTCTGATGGTCTTTTTATATTTTGGACATGTCACACTCCTCACATGATTAGCGTTTTTCTCTGTTCAAGGATTTTGGGTACTTTAATTTGTATTTGGAACAATGGACGTCGGTACTCTATCTGTTGCTTTACTATTCTACATACTGCTATTTCACTTTCTTATAGATGCCTAGGGCATATTTGGATGCTTTCTCAGATTGTCGATAATCTCCATGTGGACCGTTACTGGGTTTTATATCAAGTCCCTGTATGTGACATGAGGTATTTTTCTATCACTGTCTGGGGTGGGACTTCCACTTTTCTGGATGGATATTTGGGTTCCAATCTTCAGATGTGAAAATGTAATGACTTCATGGACTGTTTTACTTCATATAATATATTCAAAACATCGTTTCTCGTCTTTTAAAGTTTCATTTTTTTTTTTTTAAATTGAACCCTCCGTCGGTCTACCGACGCCTTGTAGACGTCGGAACTGCGACAACCTAGAAACGTCGGAAGAGAGATAGTATAAACACATCGGACCACATTTCGTCGGAATTGCGACAAATTACAAACGTCGGCAAAGCGACGTTCCAAACATCGGCAGAGCGACGTTCCAAACGTCGGACCACATATCGTCGGCATTTCGACATCTTACAGACGTCGGAAGAGCGACGTCCAAAACATCGGACCACGTTGGGTTGGAATTACGATCATTTACAAGCGTCGGAAGAGTGACATTCCAAACGTCAGACCACATTTCATCGGAAGTGCGACAGTTTACAAACGTCGAAGGCGCGATGGTTTGTGAGACGTCAGAAGAGTGACGCTTGTTCGGAAGCGATGGAAGAAGTGTCGATAGTGTGACACTTTTTACATGCGTCGGAACTACGACGGCATGACAAACCACGGTTTGTCCGCCCTCGAACTGTCGCTCTTGCGACGACTACGAGTCGGAATAGCGACGAATTGGCCGTCAGAATTTCTGCCAAATTTTCTAGTGAAAGCTTCTGGATCCAGTGTGAAAATTGATGAAACTTGGTCCATGGTGGTGCTGAGGGTTGTAGCCTTCAGTCAGGGGGTTGTAGCTCCCTTCCAGGTGAGGCTGGTAAATGAGAGTAGGGGGTCGTAGCTCCCTTCTAGGTGAGGCTGGTAAACGAGAGAAGGGGGTCGTAGCTCCCTTCCAAGAGAGGCTAGTAAATGAGCGCAGGTGGGTGCCTGCATGCTGGTATGAGTCTGCGCCAGCACATAGTTGTAAGATGTCTTATTTATAATAAAATATTGAAGGCTGAGACAACGGCAGCGGTGGTTTTCTCCCGACTTGGGTTTCCACCTAAAATCCTGGTGTTCTTGTGTGATGCTTATGTGTGATGGTTTATTCTGTTATTACTACACATGCTTACTGTTATCTAATCATCAGAATAATGAATGTTGCACAGATCTAAGTAAATAATTAATGGCATAATAAGATCTCTGTATATACGCGAGTTTTGTGAAGGGTATCCGCGTATATACGCGAGTCTGGTTAAGAAAAGTAGCGTATGGGTTTTTAAGCAAGAAAAAGTAAAATTTTTGAGTATGCCCTAAATACTGATTCACCCCCCCCCTCTCAGTTTTTTTCCCAACAATTGGTATCAAAGCAGGTCCTTTTGCAGAAGCTTGATCGCTTGAAGGAGATCCGTCGCAATGGGAAGTCATGAAGGGATAATGTCTATATGGCCACCTCTATTCAATGGAAATAATCTTTTATTCTGGAAGATATGAACAAAAGCATATCTGCAAAGTCTTGGTGCAGAAGTATGGGAAATCGTGGAAGGAGGTTATCAATATTCGGCAAGTATTCCTACTGATGCAGCAGAAAGGAAGAAATTTGAAATCAATGCCAAAGCAGTCAATGTCTTATTAGGAAGAATGTCTTAACCAGAATTTGCTAAAGTGATGTAGCTAAATTCAGCAAAAGAAATATGGGACAAAATCATTCTGAGCTATGAAGGAGATACAAAGGTAAAAAGTGCAAAACTCCAAACTCTTAGAATTGAATATGAAAATTTAAGGATGCATAATGATGAGAGTATTGCGAGTTTATTTTTATGTCTAGATGATATTGTAAATCGTATGAGAAGTTTGGGTGAAACCATAACCGATACTACTCTGGTGGAAAAAGTCTTAAGATCTTTGACTTCAAAATTTGAGTCAAAAGTATCAGCTATTGAAGAAAGGCAAGATCCACAAACTCTTACTATTCTTCAACTACATGGTATTCTGACTACTTATGAAATGAGACAAGGAGGTCCCTCTCAAATCAAAGAAGTTTCTTTTAAGGCGTGTGCAAAAGGAAAAGAAAAGGAAGTTGTCAAGGAATCAAGTTACATATCAGAAGAAGAAGCAAATTTCCTGAGAAGACTCCAACCAGGTACCGGAAGATTCAAATGTAAGCTTCCCTTCAAATGTTTTGATTGTGGAAGAGTTGGTCATTATGCTACTAAATGTCCTTATAGAGAAAATCATGATAAAGGGAAACAATCTCTAAAGGGAAAGAGTTATTATGCAAATGAAGATAATAATGAAATGTCAAGTGAAGATGAAGAAGATTCTGACCAAGATCTACTAGTGCTCATGGCAAGGAAGCAAAAGAAGAAGGCTACTCAAAAGGAGACTTCTCAGAAAACATGTGCAGCAGAAAATGAGGAAAATAAAACAGGTATTGAATGTGGTTCTTGTGATTCACTTTCTTGTGCATGCAATGGTAAAGATAGTGAAAGTAATGTTATGGATCGAGAAGAAGCTCTCAAGATTAAAGTTGAAGATCAACAAAGATCATTTAAAGAAAGAGACGATATCTACAATGAGATTATCTCTCAACTGAAAGGATAGATAGAAATTCTGAATGAACAGGTAGACAAGTATCAAAAGTTGTACAATTATGGAAGCAATCGAAATAAAAGACTTGAAGTAGAAATCAATGATCTAAATGAAGATCTGGAAAAATCAAATAAGAAGAATGAAGGACTTAAAGCAGAAATCATCTCTCTGAGAGCAGATCTTGAAGCATCAAATAAAAGGAATAAATAACCTCTACAATCATTTCAAAAGGAAGGACTTGAAGCAGAAATCATCTCTCTCAAAAAATATCTGGAAAAATCAAATAAGAAGAATGAAGAACTGCTACAAACATGTGAAGATCAAGAAAATTGGTTGAAGGAAGAAATCTTAAAATCAAATGATCAAGTAGAAGAAGGAAAAAGGGACGAAGAAAGCATGAAGAAGCAATGCCAAAAATTGGAAGTTGAGGTAAACGTTCTCAGAGGTAAATTAGAAGAAAAGGATAAACTCTTAAGGTTTCAAGATAGTACTAAGATTCTGGACAATATTCTTAGTAATCAAAGGTCTCCTGCTATTAAAATTGGTCTTGGTTTTCATGAAACTGTCAAAGGAGAATCTAGTTCGCAAGGAAGTGCTAAAGATTCAAAGGATGTCAAAACAAAACTTGAAGTGTTGAAAGAAACTAAAGGTCAACCTACAATCATGAATTCTCAAAGGAAATCATTCAATAATGTTGAATGCTTTAAATATCATAATTATGGGCATGTTGCAGCAAATTGCAGAAGCAGATCATTTCAGTCATAATCAAACAGATTCTACATAGAAAGGTACTCTGGTTTCTTCAAGGGATATTGTTTTTCGTGCAGCAAGTATGGTCATAAAGCAGCTGATTGCAATAGAAGGAAGAATAGAAAAACACATTATGATCCTTATGCTTACTTTTCTGGTCACATAAGATGCTATACTTGTAACAAGTATGGACATGTAGAAAAATAATGCAGGATGAATAGATCTGAGAAATTGGAGAACTTCCAGAACACAATAAGAAAGTTCAGGCAAAGTTGGAAAAAGAAGGAGGACTGGTCAGAAACGTAGGGAATATTGACCCTACTGCGGTCATCCGCTTCTAAATCTTACTTCTCTTAATGACTGCAGGAGTGATGTGAGATACATTATAGGGATTAGTAATGTATCGTCATAGGGGGAGCGATGTATGGTGATTCCATGATTGTTTTGGTTATTCTGGCTATGTTTATTTCTAACAGAGGATCTGATGTGAAGAAGACAGGTACAGGTGATACAAGCTCAGGGGGAGATGAAGGAATGTGAAGTTTTCAATGATTTACTTTCCATACGCGGGTTCTATGAACTAAATCCATGTATACACGTGAGTTACAGTGGAGACAGTCACGTATGCATTTATGACAAGAAAATTAGTATGACTGCTGAAGATCAGGAGCACAGGTTCAGGGGGAGCATCAGTTTGACTATTAATGATTGTATCATTGGCAATGTATCTGTTTATTTCTCAGTTCTAAATGATGATGACATGATACATGGTTTCTTATGATGCGATTATGGATGAGCCATGTTTGCTTTTTGCTAAAGAATATTCTTTGTTTTCACACATGGATTAGATGGAAGTCTTATGATTCAGAGATAAGGACAAATCATGCATAGATTGTTGCTAATAACTTGTTGTTAAAAGAGTTTCAAATTGCACAAGCTAAGGAGGAGCCTTGGTCATATGGAAAAGATGTTTGGATGGAAATTTTCAGGGGGAGCATTAGTCTTGCTGAGTATAATGCATTTTTGGCATTATGATGGTTCTGAAATATGATCTCTCTCTTGAGGTCTTTCTAGTACTAGTCATAAAAAGTCATATTTGTAATTTGATGAAAAGGTCATGTTGAGACCTATGATGTAAAATTGTAATATTCAGTCATGTAAGGACTTGATCAAATATGTAAACCCACTTGGTTGGGTACTTGAGTCAAAATGTGTAAACCCTCTTGGTTGGGTAGTTGAGTCAAATTGTGTAAACCCACTCGGTTGGGTATTTGAGTCTCATATGTAAATCCACTTGGTTGGATCTTTGATGTAAGTATGATTCCTTGGTGATAGGAAGGTCATAGAGTCATGTACTTCATTGAAAAATATGCATCAACTCAGGGGAAGCATGGTAACTTCAGTACTCATCAGATCTACAGCGCTCTTCTATCTACATGAGGAGAAAACAATCTTGTGTTGGCTTTGATCCGCCCTTTTCCCTTGATATCAAAGGGGGAGAGTGACATGGTGTTTGAATAGGGGGATAATATCATTATGCTTAATGTATTTGTCTGTTGTGATCAAACACCATCGTGGTTGCCATCAAGTCCAAAGGGGGAGATTGTTGGCAATATGATCCAATGTGTTTTCCTTGATGGCAACCCACTTGATGAAGATGATGGCAACACTTGAAGAAGATGATGGCAACCTAATTGATAAAGTTGTACTTGATGGAAACTGACTTGATATACTAATTAATGATGTAAATCTGATGTTCTACAAGTAGTACAGAAGTTGCAAAAGAAAGAAATATCAGTATGGGAAAGATTAACAATGAAAAGTGTATGTCACAAGGCATACGCGGGTTTGCTTAATAGAAGTAGCATATGCATGTGAGAAATAACGTGACAAGTCGCGTATGGTCAAATGCGCTCTAAATATGTAAAACCAGGGGTTACTACCATGGTATTGACCCTGTTAGCCTCCTATATTTCTTGAGTAAAGGTGTTCCATATTCTTAAAAAAAAAAACCAAAAAAAAAATTAAAAAAGTTAAAAAATGTAAAGAGGGTATACCCTAAAAGAAAGATCAAAGGGTAAAAAGAATAAAATTGTCAAAAAAGAGAAAGATATGAACCCCAAGAAAAATAGACCAAGGAAAGTGTGCAAACCTAAATGCCACTACTATTTCATTTTTGTAAATAAGCAATTGTGTGCAGCTTGTCCAACCTTTGCCACAATTCATGAATAAGTCAAACTGTTTAAACTTGGCTTAGTCATATTTCAATTTCATAAGTTGTAGATTAAAGAATAAATATCTAGCTAAACAATGACCCATGATAAGTAGATAGGTAGAGTAAATAAAAGGTGCTCTAACAAATTTTAATCTCAGCCCTAATATTAAGGTAGAATTAGATAGATTTGTTTGTAAAAGATAAAGATGAAAAAGGGTTTGTGTCACACCATAAAGAAGAAATGGTAGTGTTATAGATAGTAGTGATGAAACAAAAAGATCCGATGAATGATGCTCTAAGGCATTTCATCCTTACTAACAAAGTCACAAAGCAAATATACCTGAAAATCACAAAGAAGCAAAAAAGTCAAATTCATTAACTTCCCTTATTTCCCTCAAAGTTTTATTACCAAAGGACTGCTATTGGAGATCAAAGGGGCTCAAGGCATTTCCTTGACTTCTGGAGGGACCGGACCCTCGGCCTAATGATCAAAAAGACCTAAGTACTTGAGATAATCCATCATTATAATCATTCACCTTCAATTTTTCCTAAGTAAAATCCTATTTTACTTAGGAAACTGATGCAAAATTCCATAAAAATTCCTCAAAATAACTTGTTATTCTAAGTTTAAGTGTTGAAGATAAAATGTTGCAATTTACTTCACAAGTTATCACTTTCTTAGATGTACAAAAATGTTTTGATTTTCCTTGTCCTTTGCCATATTAACATTTAACTCTATTATATAAAATCCCTAGTGAAATACCCTTTCCTAAGTATATAACTCCCTTTTTTATAAATATCCCAAAAAACCCATTTATTATAATGTTTACCAAAGTATTATATCCCCGCACATTGAAAATAAAAACCCCGCTTTATAAGCCCTTTGGTTAAATATATCTTTATAATATAAATCCGCCCCTATGGTAAGTTAATTGCATATGATTAGTTTACCATATAATAAAATTATGTATCCTAAAAGCGTTAAACATATGGTATATATGTTTAATACCAAAGAAAAATAAATCCGAAGTTTTATGCCAACGTGGCTTGTCCACTTGGCATTTCCCTAGTGATTAAAACCCCACAGCGACCCCCCATTTCCTTCATTCTTTCCGCCAGTTAAATATCCCCCGGAGCGATTAAATAACATTTAAAAAGTGTTTAAAAGTCCGACGGGCCCACATGAAACCCCCGCCTATCTCCCCATCGTCCCAGCCGTTGGATCAGCCTCCCGCAGATCAACGGCCAGCTTTGATCCCGCTGCCCATCCCGTGTAAGTTTTTTAACCAGCGGGGGATGGGTGGTTTTGAATAGTCAAACCATCCACGTGGCAAGAAACCTGTGGAATCGCTGCCCCTCCGATAAAAACCATCCTCGACCAAAAGCGGTGCGGGAATACCACTTACCACTTACCACTTACCGCCCGACCTTCGCTCACGTCAGCCCGTACGTCGATGACGTCACTCCTCGGAAAAACAAAAAACCCTTTTAACTTGTAAATAAAGCCATTTTTTCGTGTTTTTCTGTTATTTTCGTTATTCCTCAAACGATGACTTCCCGTCAATTTTCAAATTCTAATTAGTCTAATCAATTTACTACTCAAGATCTCACTGCCTCTTAGAAGAGCAGCTCCACCACGTCATATCGTCAGAGAACCACTTTCCGTCCAAAAACAGGTACCTTACATTGGCACATCTTCAGCAGCCACCCTACAACAAGCATTACAGGAAGACAGTCCATCAGTAGCAGCAGAACCCAAGGGTAAAGGAAAAGAACCTGTAGTTCAGGTCATTGAAACCTTGGTCATGGCGGAAAAACCACAGAGTTCCAAAGCACCAGAACAATCTCAGGCTTCTCCCACACCAGCAATACACATCCAAGTTCTAGAAATGCAAACTCCATTAAATGTAGAAATAGGGAAGAAGAGGTTGGCTCCAGATACCACACCTTCAAAAGGGGCCTCACAGGTTTATCAAACTAAAAAACACAAATCAGATCCACCTCCAGAGGTAGAAATTATAGATGAAGTATTTGATGATGGTAGAGAAGATAGTCAGCAAACTGGCACAGCAAGTGAAACAACCATAAGCCAGAAAGGGAAAGCTCTGCAAAAACAATTAAGCACTGAAGTATCTTCTTTCAGACCGCCAAAGACAGATACTGGAGACATTAAAAGAACCTTCATTAATATCAAAACAAAGAATGATCCATTGAAAATGAAGGTATATGATCAGTATATGAAGATGGCTCCTCATAATCAAGAAAGGCTAATGTCTGCATTTGACCTTTCCCAAGGTAAAATGCTAATGAGCCACTTCAAAGAAAAGGTGCCAAAGCCAACTTCAGCAACAGATTACATCAGAACAAATTTTGAAGTTTTAGCAAAGGATATCCATCCCCTGGACCAGATAGAGCTACATAGACAGACTGGGGAAATGGTTTATTCTACTCTCACCAACAAGGCCATGGCAGCTTTAACGCTGCAAGATTCTTTGAATAACACTACTGCACAATTGAAAATTGAGAAGGCCTCCTCACAGGCCAAGGATAATAGAATAAAGTCTCTAGAAGAGATAATCATTGGTTTGGGTCATAATCCCAAAGACATTAAAGGTATTGAGGCATTGGTAAAGAAGAAAGAGGATGATATAGCTGCACTCAGAAAACAGCTAAAGCTACCAGCCTCAAGGCACCCTCAGACCCAGGAAGTTATGAAAGGAAATTCACAAGAAGAAATGATGGAGTTGCTCTTGAATATGACTGAGCGACTAAATGAAACAGAGAAGGAATTGGAAAAAGCATTGCAAGAACAGGAAGTGATCAAGCAGACTTCAACCACAGGGCAGCAGGAACAACCACCTCAAGTGAACACTTCTAATTTGAATTCTGAGGACTTAATAAAACAGATGGAGAGTTTGCAGCTGAAGGTCACAGAGCTCCAAGAAACAAAATTGCAATTGACAAAAATGGAGGAAAAATATGACACATCTAAAAAGACAGCTGCTGACAACATCAGGGAGATAAAAAGGTTGGAGAAATTGGTTCAGGCTTTGGAAAAAGATCTTTCATTGGAAAAGCCTCTGAACGAAATAAATGACATTCTTTGGGGAAACATCATTGAATTAATAAAGGGTATTTGGCCCTCTATTCAAGCTATTTTTGAGCAAAATTAGTTAGTCAAGGTGGCCCAAGAAGAAATAAATAGAACCAGGAATGAATTGAGAGGCAGGCCTGAACAAGCTAGTCAGCTCATTCAATTTTTGAATTCTAGAACAAAACAGCAGCTTGCATTGTTAGGAATTGATGACAGGACAGGGGCAGTTTTGGAAGCAAAGAGAGTTTTCACCAAGAGGACTTTCATGCAAAATTTAGAAAGAAAGTGTACAGACATTTTGGTTGACATCAACAATTTCAAAGAAAAATTCCAAGCTCTGCTAGATAGTGGGTTACCAAGTCCCATGCTCACAGAAGATCAAATAGTAGACTTGGAAACCTATGAGAAGAGAATAAAGGCTCATGCTAAAAATGCAGCTGTAGGTTCTACTAGCTCATCAGAACCTGCATTACCAACTGGGAAAAGTATTTATGATAATGTGAGGAATTTATTTCATCTGGAGCATGAAATAAAGTATCGAATGATCCCACTTTTTATAAACTTACTGAAGCAGATGAAACTTTAAGGAAGCTTAGAAGAACTATGATACCAGATGATCAATGGTGGCAGGAAATGTTGGAGATTCTATGAAAGTTATTTTCAGGATGAGAATTTATCTTTACTATCAAGTAAATGGTAAAAATAGGAAAACAGATGAAAGAGTATCAGGTGAAAGGGTTAAAGAGTATCCGTGAGAATAAAGAGTGTTCAACAAGCCAAAGAAATACTGCAAAGGACAGCACAGAGCCCTATTTTAGCACTTACCTCCAGCACATCCACGGAAAAAGGAACATCACATCGGCAGTTGCACATTATTCTATCAACGAGATCGTTTGTCTCTTGTTTGTTTGTAAAATATGCTTTAAGTTAGCCTAGATTATTGGCTAAGTTAGTGTAAGATTGTTTTAGATTGTTTTGTGTATAAATAAACCCTCAAAGAGAGTGTTGAGGGTGGATTCTGTCATTCGCCATTGAGGCTTTCTTACAAAGTTTTCTTGAGTAACTTGGTCAACAATTGTAATACTACTTCAAAGTATTCGACTCTGCTAAGATTCATGTGTTATCACAAATAATAAGTGCCACCTGTTTGAATTTAATAGTTTGAGAATGAACATCATATCCATTTGGTTTAATTTACATAAAGATTGAAACAATTTCCTTTGATTGTACTGCTTTCAAAAGTGATTGTTCAAATGTTTTCTTCAGAAATTAATATAAGTACAATTTAAATGTTCCTGCTTTCTCGCTAATTTAAGTTAATCATGTGATTGCTATAATAAAGAATCCTTTATTGCTCTTTGTTTGTAGTCAATTCACTTCTTCCTTTGAACATGGTGAAAGATTCTTAGTTGCCTTTCATCCCTTCAAGATCATCCCACCCACTTCAAATTTTAAGGATTGTTCCCTGTCTAGCTATCTTGTCCTGTAATACCATCTTGTGTTTAGAATAGAAATCCAGTAAAGCCATCCTTTGACTCCATAGCCCAATGGACTGAAAGCTCTCAACCTTGCCCTTAGTTTGTGGATTCCACCATTTTCCAAAACAAACTCTTGAATCTATAACTAGCCTAAAACTTTCCAAGAACAAAGATAAATCATAAAGAGAGAGCCCTCTCTGGATGCAGATTGGCTAGATTCTACATCTAAAAGGTTGGTTTGTGGTTACCTCGGGTATACTTTCCTCTTACACAACTTCTAGGAAAACCTGAGTGATAACATAGTGGCGACCATACTGGGGATCTGAATCATTTTATTGATATTACTGTTTGATTTATAAGCTATAGACAGAGTCTGAAGATCAGCCAGGTAGCCTTTGAAATTGCTTTTTCTTTGCAAATGCAAAAGTAAATAAAATCTGCTTCAGTCTATCTCTGATTTAGTTTATATATTGAATCTTAGTTTCAAATTTTTCAATCAGATTCTCTAGTTTAAACAAATCTTTGAGGAAATCTTAATCACATATCATTATTTCTTAAAGAATTTGTAGAAGTTGTATTTATTTTTCAATTAAAATCAAAAATCCAAAAACACAAAGTCTGAGAAAACTGGCTTCAGAAAGGATTCGACATACCAGGTCAAACCCTGACCCCAATCCACCACCAATATTTGAAAATCCTAATCTGATTCCTAGGATTCTTAGAAGACAAGGAAGTCAAGAAAGTTCTGAAAGAGGAAGTCAGGAGAGTACAGGAAGTTCTAGACCACTTTCTAGATCTGCATCTTGTCCTGTGAAAATTATTTATATTGATGACATTCCTTTTGATGCACGATTTGAAACATCTTTGTTTCTGAATTTTTCTGAGACTGAATTATCTAGATTAATTCCAGATCCTTTGTTCTTTGAAGATTTGCAATACCGATTTGTTTCACATCATCTTGACAGAGAATTGCATAACTCCATTCAGTCTGAGCAAACCTTTGAAGAAAGCTCAAACATTTCTGTGATTACTGAAGCATCTCCAAGCTCAGTCACTTTTTCTCAAACTTTTCAAACACCTGTTAGACCTCCATCTCCTCCTGTTAGACCTCCATCTCCTCTTGTTAGACCATCAACTCCTGTCACTCCACTTTATCTTCCAATGGCCAATCGATATGCCCCTTTACAGTTACCAGCCAACCCTCCAGCTTTACCTCAGGACTACCAAAATAAGATTACACCTTTTGACGGATCAGGTACCTACACAGCTCAACAACACACCAAAAGGATGACAGATTGCTTTGAGTTTTATGAGATTGATACTGATAATATCCGTATGAGAATTTTCGTACAGAGTCTTACTGGAGAAGTTAGAACTTGGTTTAGGGCTCTTAACCCGAACAGTATTGCTGATCTAGAAGCTTTGTATAGGGCATTTCTGAACAGATGGGAGAAAAAGAAGGATCCTCTTCAGATCCTTTCAGAATTTGAAAAATTAAGAAGAAGACCAAACGAAACCGTACAAGATTACATCATAAGATTCAATGAATCATATAATGCAGTTCCTCTAAACCTAAGACCCCCACCTAACAACGTGTTGGTCAAATTTCCAGATGGTTTTGACTTCAATATAGCTTATTCCCTTAGGGAAAGAGCTCCACAAACACTAGAGGAAATGCAAAGCATAGTGGTGAGTGTAGAAGCAAATCTGATAGAAAAACGGGCCAGAGCTAGGGCAGAGAGAAGAATGCCTATGAATGAAGAACCTTCAGCTTTTGAAAAGAAGCTGGATGTAATCATTAAATGTATGGAAAGATTAGGAGACAGAGTGGAAACCATTGAAAGAAAGTCTTCTACTGACAATCAGAATGTTGCAAGAAACCCGAACTTTAGGAGAAATCTGAATCAGAATAGTGGAAAAAATGTTCCTGATCAGAACATTAGGCCACCCTTTCAAGAAAACTTTGTTGAAGGCTCAACTTCTGAAGAACCTTCAGAAGATGTAGAAATAAACAATGTAACAGATGACAAAGAGGAACCAGAGGTTTTCTTATCCCAGGATGATCAAGAGAACCACATTCTTGAAACATTCCAAACTCATTCAGGAGAGACTTTTGATTTCAAGGAAGGCTATGACACAGCAATCTATGAAGTCCATAAACAGTATAATTTGAGAAGTAGAAGGATTGATGTGCCAGAGAATAACAAACAGAAAACCACAAAACAGAATCTCAAAGGTAAACAAAGCATTCCCCCTGTACAAAACATTCCCCAAGTACAAATTTTGTCTAGAATAACTCCCAGTTCTTCAAATCCAATAATTGAGGATGTCTCTGATAACCAACCAATCAATAAACAACAATCTACTACTTTTCCTCCAGTAGGAAATGTAGAAGAAACCGTAGAAGTTAGTCCAGAAACATCTTCAAAACAAAACTTTATTCATGAAAAAGAGAAAAATATCGAAGACCCAAAAGACAGAGAGAACCCAACTGTGCAAAACACTAAAACTCAAACGGAAAAACCTTTTAATCTAGAGGCTGAAATAGGCAAACTCAAGATAGCTGTTCCTTTGTCAGAACTGGCTAAACATGATGTCTATAGGAGTCAGATAACCAAGTCCCTAAACATTAACATTACTGGATTGGATGATTCAGTAAACATTCTTGATGATCAACCCAAACTTCTTTTTGGCCCAGAGGTTAATGGCAAACCAGAAAGTGGAGGAACTCCTCCATTTTGTGTAAGCCTGAATGTTCATGATAAGATACTCCATAATGCAATGCTAGATTCTGGAGCATCTCACAACTTGATGCCAAAAGCAGTAATGGAAAGACTGAATCTAGATATTACCAGGCCGTACAAAGATTTGTTTTCATTCGATTCCAGTCAGGTAAAATGTTTAGGTTTAATTAAAGATCTGTGTGTTACTTTGGTACAATACCCTGCTAAGTCTGTTTTAATGGACATAGTAGTTGCTGATATTCCACCTAAATATGGTATGTTATTATCTAGATCTTGGGGTGCTAAACTTGGAGGATCTATTCAACTAGACATGTCATATGCAACTATTTCAGTATTTGGTCAGCCTAAAAGATTATATAGAGAAACCTTAATGAAGTACTTAGTTAGTAGCCATGAGAAGCCTGAAAACTTCCCTGTTTACTCTGTACATTCTGACATGGATTCTTTTATTTTATACAATGCTGAGTCAGATCTTCCTACTGAAATAGAAGCTCCAAAGTTGGAAACCATAAACAAAACCACTGTTAAAATTGAAGAAATCTCTGAAAACAAAGAAACACTAGATGATCAAGAAAAGCCCGAAGAAATTAAACAGCTAGCTCCTGTCAAGAAACACTTTAAAACAATTGATGAAGATTATGAACATGAAATTCTATGGCATTTAGAGTTTGATGGCTCAGTAAACAGACTAGGGGCAGGAGCTGGGATTTGGTTACACAATGTGGAGAACAATCATGCAGAGGGTCATGCTTTTAGGTTGAATTTCAAATGCACTAACAACATGGCAGAGTATGAAGCTCTTTTATTAGGGTTTAAGCATGTCAAGAAGTTAGGGGGTATTAGAGTATCAATCATAGGCGACTCCGAACTAATCAGCCAGCAGATTAAAGGAGAATGTACAACAAAAGACATGAGACTGAAACAATACCGAGAGACAGTTGTTGAGATTCTCAACACATTTTTACAAGCCCAACTTGCCAAGATTCCCAGGAAACAAAACTTACATGCTCACAGTTTAGCAATGTTTGCTAGTACATATAGGTTACCTTTCGACCCTAATCATCAGTTTTCAGCTGAAATTAGGCATAGGCCTGCCATACCAGACAATCTTTTGAACTGGCAAGTATTTGTGAATAACAATCAAATCAATAATTTTTTGACACTTCAAAGTGAGTTTTCTAACTGTAATATAGATGAGGATATAACTATTGATGAATCTAATCAAGAAAAAGAACAAAAAATAGAAATTTCAAGAGAAAATGCAATTCATATGCTGCATCCAACCACATTCACTGAAAGAGATATGCAAAATTTGAAACACATGGAATCTGATGAAATCATAGGAGATGAGACAGAAATCATTAATTTAAAAGATAACCATTTGCCCAAAGGATTAACTCCTTTGGAAGATCTGTTTGACTCGAATGATATTCCATTTAGACCTAAAATGGAACCTGTAAAAGCTGATATGGAAGAATGCAACTTAGGAACCCCAGAAAATCCCAAAATAGTTAAGTTGTCCAAATCCCTTCCAACCGATCAGAAGGTTAAATATGTTGAACTATTAAAAGAATTCCAGGATGTTTTTGCCTGGAGTTATGAAGACCTCAAATCTTATGATACAACCATCATTCAACATACTATACCTTTGAAACCTGACCAGAAACCTTTCAGACAAAAGCTTAGGAGAATAAATCCTGTTTTATTACCCTCAATTGAAAAGGAAATCAAAAGGATGTTTGAAGCAGGGATTATAGCTCCTATCAGATTTTCAGAATGGGTTTCAAACCTGGTACCAACAAGAAAAAAGACAGGAGAAATTAGACTTTGTGTCGACTTAAGAAATTTGAATAAAGTTTCTTTAAAAGACAACTATCCTCTGCCGAAAATGGACCACATTCTGCAAAGGGTGGTAGGATCTTCGAGAATATCATTATTGGATGGATTTTCAGGGTATAACCAGATTCTGGTTCATCCTGATGATCAGGATAAAACAGCATTCACTACACCTTGGGGTACGTTTAAATATGTCAAAATGCCATTTGGGCTCAAGAATGCAGGAGCTACATTTCAAAGAGCAATGGACATTGCTTTTGGTAAAGAGATACATGATTTTCTGGTTATTTACCTAGATGATTTAACTGTTTTCTCTAAAACAGATCAAGAGCATTTAGATCACCTTAGGCAAGTATTTATAAAGTGCAGAAAATATGGAATTTCTTTGAATCCTAAGAAGTCATTGTTTGGTTTGGAAGAAGGAAAGCTTTTAGGACACATTATTTCTAAAGATGGCATTAGGATTGACCCAGAAAGAATTCAAGCGATTTTGCAAATACCCCACCCCAGAAACATAAAAGAATTGCAAGCATTCATAGGAAAAATTAATTTCTTGAGAAGATTTATTTCTAGTTTAGCAGAGTTACTTAGATTACTAACTAACATGTTGAGGAAAGATTCAAGCATTGACTGGACTGTGGAAGCCAAACAATCATTCGAGGAAATTAAAATGGCTTTGACAAGAACACCAGTTCTGACCAGTCCTAAATTTGATAGAGACTTTATCATTTTTTCATTTGCTTCTGAACATACTGTTGCAGCTGTTTTACTTCAAAAAGATGACCAAGGGTGTGAAAAGCCAATAGCATTTTTTAGTAAAGCAATGAGGGATGCATCTCTAAAATACAATATTATGGAAAAACAGGCTTTTGCATTGGTAAAAGCAATCAAAGATTTCAGAGTCTACATATTATATTCTCATGTGATAGCGTATGTGCCTAATGCAGTGGTTAAAGATATTTTGACTCAAGATGGCATTGAAGGTAAACGAGGTAAGTGGATAGCTACCATTTTGGAATATGATATTGAGATCAAGCCAACAAAACTTATAAAGGGCCAAGGTTTAGCACAACTTATGATAGAAACCAATTGCCAAGCCTTAGACCTCAATGAACTGGATAACGAGCAGGAGATGGCGACTCCTCAGATCAGTCAAGCTTTCTTAGATTCACCCTGGTACACCGATATAATTCATGTTTTATTAAACCTGCAAGCTCCTCCAGGGTTGTCCAGAACCAAAAGAAGATTTTTAAAAATGACATCTTTGAAATATTGTATTTTAGATAGCACTTTATTTTGGAAAAATCATGAAGGAATTTTGTTGAATTGTCTCTTAAAAGATAAAGCTGATAAAGTACTTAATGAATTTCATGCAGGGGATTGTGGAGGACATCTCTACTGGAAATCTACTGCAGACAAGATATTAAGGGCTGACTTTTACTGGCCAACTTTATTCTCTGATGTTAAGAAATTTGTAACAACTTGTCATAAATGTCAAATATTTGAGGGGAAAAGAAAGTTGTTACCTCTGCCTTTAAAACCAATTTCCACAGAAAGACCTTTCCAACAATGGGGGTTAGATTTTATTGGAGAAATTCATCCCCCTTCTTCAGGGCAACATAGATGGATTTTAACTGCTACAGACTATTTCACTAAATGGATCGAAGCCATCCCATGTAGACAGTCTAATGATTCTGTGATCATAGGCTTTTTAGAAACAAACATACTCTCAAGATTTGGCTGTCCAGAAAAGATTATAACAGACAATGCTGCTGCATTTAAATCAAAGAAAATGATCAATTTCTGTAGTAAATATCATATTACTCTAGGCCATTCAACAGCTTATTACCCCCAGGGTAATGGATTGGCGGAATCTTCTAATAAAAGCCTTATCAATATCATCAAAAAGTTATTAGAAGAAAACAAAAAGAATTGGCACAAGAAATTGACCTATGAATTATGGGCAGACAGACTTACAACTAAGAAATCTATTGGGACTAGTCCATATGAGTTAATTTATGGCATTGAAGCAAGATTCCCCTCATCTTTAGGAATTCCTATCATGAATTTACTTCAGGAGGCTCAAGTAGAGCCAAATGACATTCAAAGAAGAATCAATCAGACAATCCACTTGCAACAGACCAGGGAAGAGGTATATCAAAGATCACAAGTCTTGCAGGAAAAGTTAAAGAAAATGTTTGATAAAAGGACTAAATCAGAAGATTTTCAACTAGGTGATAAAGTCTTGAGATGGGACTCTAGAAGAGAAGAAAAAGGAAAACATGGAAAGTTTGATTTCTTGTGGAAAGGGCCTGATATCATTCATGCCTTGCAGGGAAACAATACTTACTTTTTGAAGGAGTTGGATAATTCAGAAGTTGAAGAGGGACCAGTCAATGGTCGAATGCTCAAGCATTATTTCGATCCCATTTACTAGAATGTTTAATTTTTCAAACTTGTACATAATATATTGTTTTTTGTTTTATTTTTATTAATGCAGTTTGGATTGGATGGTGACTCCTTGGAATTGAAGCCCGAAGAGAAGGCCCTAAGTTCCAAAAGTTTCATTATCATATGTAAAATAAAGCTACCAGAAGGAGGAAGACTTCATATTTCCAGTTTGAATACACTTTGAGGCATCTGACCTGTTGTTCTTGACTTTTCACAAGGAAAAGCCATCCCCAAGTGGAGCCAGTGTTAGCCTCCTATATCAATAGGTTTCATCTTTCATGATTGGCTTGATTTAACCATGGAATATGTTCAAACCTTCTTTCTTGAGCAGAGGTGTTCCATATTCTTAAAAACTAAAAAATTCAAAAAAATTTAAAAAAATGTAAAGAGGGTATACCCTAAAAGAAAAATCAAAGGGTAATAAAAATAAAATGGTCAAAAAAGTGAAAGAAATGAACCCCAAGCAAAAAATAGACCAAGGAAAGTGTGCAAATCCAAATGCCACTACTATTTCATTTTTGTAAATAAGCAATTGTGTGCAGCTTGTCAAACCTTTGCCACAATTCATGAATAAGTCAAACTGTTTAAACTTGGCTTACTCATATTTCAATTTCATGTTATAGATTAGAGAATAAATATATAGCCAAACAGTTTAATCTTGGCAGATAAGTAGCTAGGTAGAGTGAATAAAAGGTGCTCAACAGTTTAATCTGAGCCCTTGGATGTAATAAGGGTAGAAATAGATAGATTCATCATGTAAAAGAAAAGATTGATCAGGGTTTGCAAGTCTAAATGCACCCTAATAAAGAAGACAAAATGGTAGTGTTAAGTAGATAGGGTAGGTAGATGGTGCTGCAAAGTGTTATCTGATGAATGGTGCTGCTACATGTTGGTTAATCATTTAATTTCATCACAAGTACTAAAGCAGGAAATACACTGGAAAATCACAGCAAGCAAAGTCAAATTCATTAACCTCCCTCATCATTTTTCCCCCTCAAGAGTTTTACTAATTTCCCCAAAAGTACTAAGGTAATTTGAGATCAAAGGGGCTTAAGGCATTTCCTTGACTTCTGGAGGGACCGGACCCTCGGCCTAATGATCAAAAAAGACCTAAGCACTTGAAATAATTCATCATTGTTATCTTCCATCTTTAACATTTTCCTAAGTAAAATCCTATTTTACTTAGGAAACTGATGCAACATTCCATAAAAATTCCTCAAAATAACTTGTTATTCTAAGTTTAAGTGTTGAAGATAAAATGTTGCAATTTACTTCACAAATTATCACTTTCTTAGATGTACAAAAATGTTTTGATTTTCCTTGTCCTTTGCCATATTAACATTTAACTCTATTATATAAAATCCCTAGTGAAATACCCTTTCCTAAGTGTATAACTCCCTTTTTTATAAATATCCCAAAAACCCATTTATTATAAGGTTTACCAAAGTATTATATCCCCGCACATTGAAAATAAAAAACCCCGCTTTATAAACCCTTTGGTTAAATATATCCTTATAATATAAATCCCGCCCCTATGGTGAATTAATTGTATTAATTAATTTATCATATAATAAAAGATATACGAAAAAAATCAGACTTTAGACATACAATACGTATGTTTAATACCAAAAATATCAATAAGACTTTGCGAAAGTCTTGCGCCACCTGGTCCGTCCACGTGGCATTCCACCTAGTCAACCCCTCCGCAACCCCTTTCTTACACATTCGGGATTAATTAGTCATCTGGACTAATTAATAACTATTTATGCCAGTTAAATATCCCCCGGAGCGATTAAAAACATTTAAAAAGTGTTTAAAAGTCCGACGGGCCCACATGAAACCCCCGCCTATCTTCCCATCACCCCAGCCGTTGGATCAGCCTCCCACAGATCAACGGCCAGCATTGATCCCGCTGCCCATCCCGTGTAAGTTTTTTAACCCGCGGGGGATGGGTGGTTTTGAATAGTCAAACCATCCATGTGGCAAGAAACCTGTGGGATCGCTGCCCCTCCATTAAAAACCATCCTCGACCAAAAGCGGTGCGGGAGTACCACTTACCGCTTACCGCTTACTGCCGGCTTACTTCACCCCGTACGTCGATGACGTCATCACCTCGAAAAAACAAAAATACCTTTAACTTGCGAATAAAGCCATTTTTTCGTGTTTTTTCAGTTATTTTCATTATTCTGAAAACGACAGAGCTCCCGCTGCAATTTTCAAATTCCCACTGCAATTGACCAATTTACTCCAAGATTCCGCTGCGCCCGTGTTGAAGAGTAGTTCCGCCATTGCCTGTTACCTGTCAGAGAACCACTTTCCGTCCAAAAACAGGTACCTTACATTGGCACATCTTCAGCAGCCACCCTACAACAAGCATTACAGGAAGACAGTCCATCAGTAGCAGCAGAACCCAAGGGTAAAGGAAAAGAACCTGTAGTTCAGGTCATTGAAACCTTGGTCATGGCGGAAAAACCACAGAGCTCCAAAGCACCAGAACAATCTCAGGTTTCCCCCACACCAGCAATACACATCCAAGTTCCAGAAATGCAAACTCCATTAAAGGTAGAAATAGGGAAGAAGAGGCTAGCTCCAGATACCACACCTTCAAAAGGGGCCTCACAGGTTTATCAGACTAAAAAACACAAATCAGATCCACCTCCAAAGGTAGAAATTATAGATGAAGTATTTGATGATGGTAGAGAAGATAGTCAGCAAACTGGCACAGCAAGTGAAACAACCATAAGCCAGAAAGGGAAAGCTTTGCAAAAGCAATTAAGCACTGAAGTATCTTCTTTCAGACCGCCAAAGACAGATACTGGAGACATTAAAATAACCTTCATTAATATTAAAACAAAGAATGATCCTTTGAAAATGAAGGTATATGATCAGTATATGAAGATGGCTCCTCATAATCAAGAAAGGCTGATGTCAGCATTTGATCTTTCACAAGGTAAAATGATGATGAGCCACTTCAAAGCAAAGGTGCCAAAGCCAACTTCAGCAGCAGATTACATCAGATCAAATTTTGAAGTTTTAGCAAAGGATATCCATCCCCTGGATCAGATAGAGCTACATAGACAAACATGGGAAATGGTTTATTCTACTCTCACCAACAAAGCCATGGCAGCTTTAACGCTGCAAGATTCTTTGAATAACACTACTGCACAATTGAAGATTGAGAAGGCCTCCTCACAGGCCAAGGATAATAGAATAAAGTCTCTAGAAGAAATAATCATTGGTTTGGGTCACAATCCCAAAGACATTAAAGGTATTGAGGCATTGGTGAAGAAGAAAGAGGATGATATAGCTGCACTCAGAAAACAGCTAAAACTACCAGCCTCGAGGCACCCTCAGACACAGGAAGAAATGATGGAGTTGCTCTTGAATATGACTAAGCAACTAAATGAAACAGAGAAGGAATTGGAAAAAGCATTGCAAGAACAGGAAATAATCAAGCAGACTTCAACAACAGGTACTACAACCACAGGGCAGCAGGAACAACCACCTCAGGTGAACACTTCTAATTTGAATTCTGAGGACTTAATAAAATAGATGGAGAGTTTGCAGCTAAGGGTCACAGAGCTCCAAGAAACAAAATTGCAATTGGCAAAATTGGAGGAAAAATATGACACATCTAAAAAGACAGCTGCTGACAACATCAGGGAGATAAAAAGATTGGATAAATTGGTTCAGGCTTTGGAAAAAGATCTTTCATTGGAAAAGCCTCTGAACGAAATAAATGATATTCTTTGGAGTAACATCATTGAATTAATAAAGGGTATTTGGCCCTCTATTCAAGCTATTTTTGAGCAAAATGAGTTAGTTAAGATAGCCCAAAAAGAAATAAATAGAACCAGGAATGAATTAAGAGGCAGGCCTGAACAGGCCAGTCAGCTCATTCAATTTTTGAATTCCAGAACAAAACAACAGCTTGCATTGTTAGGAATTGATGACAGGACAGGTGCAGTTTTGGAAGCAAAGAGAGTTTTCACCAAAAGGACTTTCATGCAAAATTTAGAAAGAAAGTGTACAGACATTTTGGTTGACATCAACAATTTCAGAGAAAAATTTCAAGCTTTGCTGGATAGTGGGTTACCAAGTCCCATGCTCACGGAAGATCAAATAGTAGACTTGGAAACTTATGAGAAGAGAATAAAAGCTCATGCTAAAAATACAGCTATAGGTTCTACTAGCTCATCAGAACCTGCATTACCAACTGGGAAAAGTATTTATGATAAAGTGAGGAATTTATTTCATCTGGAGCATGAAATAAAGTATCTATTTCCGAATGATCCCACTTTTTATAAACTTATATTTTAGATTATTTTGTGTATAAATAAACCCTCAAAGAGAGTGTTGAGGGTGGATTCTATGACTCTGCTGTAACATTGAGAATTTTGGAATAAAAGCTTTTGGAGAAATTTACTTGTGGCTTGCTGGATGACGATTTGAAAGCACTGGACTTGTTGCAGGATTCATGTGTTGGACTACAGTTCAATAAGTGTTTCTACCTTTTGTCTGAAATTTTATATTAGTTTTTAATACCATCATATCCATTTCTGAATAATTTACATAAAAGATTGAAACATAATTTGCTTAATTGTACTCTGTTTTCAAATGTGATTGTTCTTAATGTTTTCTTCTAAATTAGCTATAAGCATGAATTCTTAAATGCTCCTGCTTTGCTAATTTAAACATTGTTTGATTACTATAACACGGAAATCTTCATTGCTCTTTGTTTGTAGTCATTTCACTTCTCTCTTTTGAACATGGTGAAAGATTCTTAGCTGCCTTTCATCCCTTCAAGAATCATCCCATCCACTTTAAATTTTAAGGATTGTTCTCTGTCTAGCTATCTTGCGCTGTAATACCATCTTGTGCTTAGAATAGAAATCCAGTAAAACCATCCTTTGACTCCATAGCCCAATGGACTGAAAGCTCTCAACCTTGCCCTTAGTTTGTGGATTCCACCATTTTCCCAAAACAAACTCTTGAATCTATAACTAGCCTAAAACCTTCCAAGAACAAAGATAAATCATAAAGAGAGAGCCCTCTCTGGATGCAGATTGGCTAGAGTCTGCATCTAAAAGGTTGGTTTGTGGTTACCTCGGGTATACTTTCCTCTTACACAACTTCTAGGAAAACCTGAGCGATAACAAGCAGTACGCCTGATGTGCTTGAAGGTGATGGTGCGTGGGATGCTGAGCCATTCTTCAATTTGTTCAAGCCTGCTAAGGAGACGCCAGCTAGAAGCAATCTTAGTCGTAGGAGTGCCCGATTGAATTCGAATAGCAGCTTCAATTATAATTTGAGAGTCCCCTTCAACCTCCAGGGGAAAGAGGTTTTATTTTTCAACAAGACAAATGCCATGCCATAATCCTTCTAGCTCAGTGGCGTTGTTGGAGTCTCTGCCAAGTGATCCATAGTAAATGTGCATTGCAGAACTTTCATTGCTTCGAAAGATGCCACCAAAACTAGCCAGACCGGGATTACCCTTGGCCGCTCCATCAAAGTTCAATTTGAATGAGAATGGCGAGGGTGGAGACCAAGAGAGGGGAGAATCGATATGAATGGAGGTATGGGCCTGGATCGAAGCTGAGGGATTGAGGCTGAGATTCTAGCTTTCCAAGGTAAGACGTTCCGCAAGGGAGGAGGGCATATCAGAATCTTGCCAATGCTTGAGAGCCAGAGTTTCTTGGAGGCTTTGTTTGAGGAGAAACCATAAATGATCGGGAGGGGTACTTTGATTTTTGAATATCCTGTTATTGCACTCCTTCCAAACAATCCAATAGACAAAACCCGAGATGAGAACCCAGAGAGAGTTGAGCAAGTGACTTTGGAAGGGCTGTCGAGGCCAATTCTGGATGGTATTAACAATGTCTCCCCTGCATCTGCTGGTTCTTCTATTACAAATTGCAATTCGTTCCCAGATTTGTGATGCTAATGGGCAGGTATCCAGAAGGTGCTGAATGGTTTCAGAGTGAAGAGTACAATTGGGACATCTAGAAGGCCCAATGAAGCCGCGTTTTTTTAAATTGTCCCAGGTGAGGAGTCTCTGTTTGCTGAGCAGCCATAAGAAGGTAGAGACTTTAGGTCAGATTCTAGGTTTCCAAACATGGTTCCACAGGTTATCCGTCGGTGTCTGTCTGGGATAATAGAGCAATTGGAGAGCTTCTTTAGTAGTGAAGTTGTCATTGGGAGTGTATCCCCATCGCAACTTATCCCTATGATTGGAGACTTTTATTCTTCTGAGAGTGAGTTCTTGATCAATCTCCTCATAAGTTTCCTCCTGCCAATTTTCCTGCCAAGTATCTGCAAATTTCCATTGTTGAAAGCCGTGAGAGGGCTGTTGCTTCCAAAACTGGTGGACCTGCGAATGCTCATTTTGCTGGATCGTTGCCTGCCAATTTGGTTTGTGAAAGAGAGTAGCAAGCTTGGGGAGCTGCTTCCAGGAATCCTCCCAAAATCTCGCATTGGTGCCAGAATGGATTTCCCAGAAACTGTGCTCTTGTATGAAAGCACGATGTTGTCTGGCCGCATTCCAAATTAATGAACCAGGGATAGTCATGGTCATACGGATGAGATCCTCCTGAGGTCTGTCTGGAGCGTATTTAGAGTGCCAAAGACGAGCTCATGGTGAGTGTGGTCTGGAGAGCCAATGCCACCATATGCATGCTACCATAGTATTGTTACTTTGTATAGGATCGCGCAAGTCAAGCCCACCAAAAGATTTTGGTAGACAGACTTCTGACCATTTGACAAGAGCCCATTTTCTATTGAGACTTGAGGAGCCCCATAAAAAATTCCTTTGCCGGTTGTGGATCTTTATGAGAACCCATTTTGGCGCAGCCAAAATGGAGAAGAGATAAAGAGGCATGGCTTGGAGAACAGATTTGATGAGGATGAGCCTGCTGGCGATGTTGAGCGAGTGATAGGTCCAAGAAGAGAGCCTTGCTTCTAATTTATCAAGAAGAATTCTCCATGAAGAGTGTTTTATGGCAGAATCGATGAGGGGTTCTCCTAGATACTTCGAGGGAAGCACAACTATCGTGAAACCCAGAATTCTTGCAATGTTACATTGGGTGATGATGGAAGTATGGAAGAAGAAAATTTGTGATTTTGAGGCATTTATGGTGGTGCCCGAGGTAGCTGAAAAGAGGTCTAGCAAGGACTTAAAAGTTGAAGCTTCTTGGACATAAGGATGACCAAATAGCATATTATCATCCACGAACTGTTGGTGAGAAATGGGGGGATGATCATGAAGAGAAATTCCTTTGATAGAATTGGAAGAGACAACATGATGGATAAGACAGCTTAGATCCTCTACCATGAGAACGAAGAGAATAGGGGACAGAGGGTCACCCTGACGAATGCCTCGAGAGGATAGAAAAGGCTTAGAAGGAGAACCGTTGAGACGGATGGAAAAACTGGGGGAAGAAATGAGATTCATGAGCCAACGAGTCCAGGTAGCACTAAAACCAAAGGCTAAGCGCATTTGTTTGATGTAATTCCAGCATAGTTTGTCAAATGCTTTGGAGAGGTCTAGCTTGAGAATCATACCTGGTTTCTTCAGGATCTTCAGAGAATGTATCACTTCATGTGAGAGGATGATTCCGTCCAGGATCTGACGCCCTTCCACATAGCTCGTCTGCTCAGGCGAGATGAGGAGAGGGAGAAGAGGCTTCAGCCCGTTGGCCATGACTTTTGAAATAAGTTTGTAGATAACATTACAGAGCGCAATGGAACGATATTTATCTGGAGTGCTGGAGTCATCTTCCTTGGGAATGAGAGTGATGAAATTCATATTGAGAGAGGGAAGAAGTCAATACATTGACCTAGATTCTTCCACAAGCTCCCATACTTCTGATTTGATCAGCTCCCAGAAGGCATGAAAAAAATTTGCAGTGAACCCATCAGGGCCAGGCGCTTTTCCATCTTTGAGTTGTGCCATGGCTTCCTCCACTTCCTAGAGAGTGATTGGCCGGAGGAGCATGCTGTTATGTTTTGCAGTGATGATTTTTGGGATGTGTTGCATGACAGTGTGTATGGCTTGAGTCCTGTCTCCTTGCGGTTCACTCAAAATGTCCTGAAAGTATTCTTTGAATTCATGTTCAATCTCTTCATGGACCTCGAGCCTGTCTCCTTGCCGATTGTTGACAAAAGCGATATTGTTGTGCATTCATCGTTGAATGGTGGACCTATGAAAGAATTTGGTATTTTTCTCCCCATCCTTCATCCATCTGATCTGGGATTTCTGATGCCACAAGGTTTCTTCTTGTTGCCTCCCGTCTTCTATTTTGGTGAGAATTTCTTTCTCCTATTGGTCATACGCGTCCAATCGTCCCTCATAAATGATGCATTGATGCAGGGTGCTCATTTTCTGCTCAAGTTCTTTTTTATGGGAAAATATGTTGCTGAACTGTGTGCGGTTCCAAGCTCTAAGTGCGTTCTTGAGGTGCTTAAGCTTTTCTTGGAACTGGTACATCTTGGCACCTGCCGGAGGAGTGAAGGAATGCCATGCTTCAGTGACTACTTCTTTTAATTTTTGATGAGAGAACCAGAACGATTCGAAGCGGAAGGGTCGATTTCATCTTGATCCTGGATGAGTCCATTGCAACATGATGGGCTAGTGATCAGAGCCAGGTTGAGGCAAGATGGAGGACTGGAAATCCCCGCCAAGATGAATTGCATTATCAGTCGTTAGGAATCGATCCAGTCGAGAGGCAATATGCTGAGTGTCCTTACGCTTGTTGGTCCAAGTGTAGGTTCCGTTGGAGGTTTGTAGATCCATGAGTAGATTATTGCGAATGAATTCTTTGAAGCTGATGCTATCCTCCTCCAATCTGGTGCGGCCCCCAGATTTTTCCTCCAGAGCTGTAATCAGGTTAAAGTCACCCCTGCATATCCATAAGGAGAAGCTCCTGACAGAGTTGAGCTCCGTAAGAGTATCCAGCAATTCCATTTTTTTGTGTGGGTCTTGAGGAAAATACACATTGGTGAGGTGGCCATGTGTGTTTGTCCCCACTAAATGGAAAGTAGTTTGTATAAAATAATGAGAGGCATGAAAGTCATAGAGGGAAAGAACCTGAGGGTTCCATATGATGGCGAGACCTCCAGATGATCCTGAGGCGTCCACTGAAACTGAGCGGGAACCTGACCAAGATTTATTCAGGATCTTTTCTAGAACTGTGCTGTCGCATTTCGTTTCTTGCAAATAGACTATGGAGGGATAATCTTGCTGAATCATGTTTTTCAACATTCGGTGTTTCGTTGGGCTATTGAGCCCCCTCACATTCCATGAAATGAGCTTCATGACGAACCGTGGGGGAGAGTCTTGTAGAACTTGGTCAGCTTGGGGAATCGCCCGGATTCCATAAGAAATTCTCCTATGATGATGGTCCGCTGCAGATCTGTTTTGCGTCCGCTTTTCTTGGATTATTTCATTTTTTTTTGCCATCCCAGGGGCTTCCGGCTTGTATACCAAGGGATTTTCATTGCTACGCTCTGGATAAAACCACCTCCAGACTGTCAATTTGTTGAGGATGTATTGTGCTGTATTCACGTTGATGACAAGTTGTTTCCAGGGCAATTATATCTAGATCTCCCTAATCTATACTCTCTGGTTCTTCTTCCATGTCTGACGGCATGTTCTAGTCTGCATTTTCCTGACTGTGCTGGGTTCCGATAGCTATATTATTATTGATCTCCATGAGTGCATCTTTGAGTGAAAGCTCTTTCTCAGTGTTATCTACTGAAGTGGAAGCGACAGAGTTGGTGTTAGCTGGAATAGGGGTGAAGGGCTTGTCTAGAGGAGCGGAGGGTAAGCGGGACATATTAGAAGTGGGGGCCTGAGTTTGGGGATCCTCCAAGGAATCTTGCACTGCCAAAGCCTCGAAGATGTTGCTCAGATTAGGTTTCTTGGGTGCCTCTGAGGGAATAGGGGTTTTCTTGGAATGCCTCTATCGATTGGTGACCTTTGTAAAACCATCAACATCTTTGTTGTGCTCAGGGGTGGGAGTTTTCTGCAGATGATTCAGAGGAAAATCACGATATAGGTGACCTTGTTCATGACATTTCCTACAGCAGAAGGGGACATGCTCATATTCTATAGTTTGAACCCACTCGAAGTCATCATGAAATAGGCTTATTGAATCCGTGAGAGCTTTGGCTAGATGCATATAAACACAGATCCGAGCATAAGAGGTATATCGCCTAAGTTTGGTTTCCTCCGCAACTTTAATGAACTCTCCCAAACCATTACCGATATCCTTTAAGGTCTCTTCGTCCCAGTATTCCTGTGGTGAAGAGTACATGCAGATCCAGACTGGTGCCCAATTGAAATCCTCTTTGTCTGGATTGAATCTTTCTTTCCAGTCATGGAGATAAAGTCTTGCAGAGTTGAATAAGTATGGGTCTTCCTCGAATATGTGATTCCTGTCCTCCAGACAATTGAAAATAGTGGTAAAGAAACCTTTGGGGCCAAGTTGCAGGGTTACTTGTCCTTTCTGCTTCCACTTGGAGAGTATCCATCCTTGCAAGGCTTTTTCAGTTGGCCATAGGCCAATAAACTTGCCAATGAGGGTGTGATCCTTCATAAATTGAATATGCCCATTGATTCGATGGCTGGGGAGATCTATTTTGATTCGCTCAGCAGCTTTTGGGATGCAGGTGGCATAGGACGCTTGTGGGCAAGTCGTGGAGGCGATCTTATCTACATTTTTGTCTTTAGTGGCCGCAGAGCCTGAGGCGGTATCACCAAAGACATCAGTAGCTGAAACCTGGGCAGCGTCAGTCTGCGGGGTCGGACCTTGGCTGGCGTTTTTGTCTGCAGTGGCATAATTGTCAGAAGAAGGGGTGTTGAGAGGAGGGGGGGTCGTGCCTGCCCCTCCGGAGGCCAGATGCATGGGAAACTCTTTAGTAGAGAGGCTAAGGGGCATCAGGCGACGAACCAGAGGACGCAAAGGAGAAGGGATCAGGGTTTGCGCAAAAACCCTAGTGGAGCTATCTCTCGAATTGTGTGTAATGGTTATATTAATAATGGTAATGGTTAATGATAAAATGGGGAAAATACAAGTGGTGTAGCGTGATTGGCATAGGATCAAATGCGAGAGTTGACGTGGTGGACCGTTGGCACGAGCGGAGGAGAGAGAGGAAATTTTCTGAGGGGGGCTGGCGGTATGTGGTTTTGAGCGCGGGGGTGAACGATTTGAGTGCCTACCACGTAGCGTGGGGCCTAGGCAAATAAATACTACTTTTCAAACCCCACCCACCTTTAACAAGAAATGGGAGAGGGGAGTGCGAAATCGATCCCCCGATGTTGATTCGGGCAGGGAAGATCATGTCCGTTGAAACATGCGCTCACCATATCACAAGCCAACAAAACATTTTGTCATATTTCAACTTTATTTTAAAACCCAAAATTTAATGTTAAATTATTTATTACAAGTTTTTAATCGTGTTTAAGTGACACGATTAATTATTATATGCATGATCAATATATCCTAAAGCATGTATAATTAACCCTAACGACGCATTTTGTCTTGCAAGCCCATTTTATTCTTCAAAGAGATATCTTCAAAATTTCCACTCTAATCTACTGGTTTAATAAATTAATCAAACTTAAACACTTTTATTAATTTATTCACCCACCTATCTAATTCTTAACCAAGATTAAATTGTTTGGTTAGTGATTCACTAACCTAAAAGACATGTATTCAAAGGTGTTTTATCATGATTAAATTGTATGATTCAAACAAGCATCTTTGATTGTGGCATTTAAACAAGATGCACAAAAAAACCCTAATTTATTCTTCAATGTAAAAAAAAAAATTCTTTCTAGTGGCATTTGGACTTGCTCACTTTTATACTTTTTTTTCTTTTCATGGGGTTCTTCTCATTTTTATTTTTATTTTTATTGATTTATTCCATTTTTTATATATACCCTCCTTTCATTTCTATATATATAGATATATTTTTTAAATCATTTGCAGAATGCAATATTATTTAAAATTTGAAATGAACTGAAAGAAAGTGTTCAATCATCATTTGATCCTATGATTCATAGGACCCTAACACTTGGTAGGAAATATTACAGAATACACAAAGGTTATGGAGAAGACTTCAAAGAATAAACTTGAAGCATGGAAGAATTTATGTTGCAAAGGAAGCCCTTCAAGAATTGATGTGCTACAAGGTTTCTTAAAGAACAATTCAAGGTATGTTTTAAACTACAAGTTTTGTTACGAGGTTCTCTTCATAGAGAAGGTATGTTCATTCTATTTTAATTTTCTTTATATTATTAACATCGTTATGTCTAAGGTTTTGAATCTTAAAGATTCTTGTTAGGGTGATTAATTGATAGATTTAATCTACCCTCGGTATGTTGTCTCTTATTTGATCATTCTTGTGAAACCCTAACCTTTAGGGTTCACTATAGAGCCCTAGTCTTTTGATGCTAAGGGTATTGATTATGAAACCCTAGTCTACTTAGGGTTTTTGATGAAGTCTAGAAATCCTATTCTTTTGATTTTTTTGGTTTTGGTATTGTTATGATACAAACCCTATATTTTTAGGGTTTGGTGATTTAGGGTTCGTGAATAAAGCCTTTATAGTAAGATCCTAGCAATGAAACTGTTAGTGTATATGTGTATGTCTGATCAAAACCCTAGTATGAATAAAATTGTTGTATATCTAAATTTGATGTTTGTGTCTTGAGTTGACCTAGTGGATATTTATGTGAAATGTTAGTGCATCCTAGATATTTATACACAAGTATTCTAAATTAATGATTTAGTTTGTGAAATCTATAGTTTGTAACAAAGACCTAGTATAAATTGATATTATAGGATATGATGATATTGTTCTCGATATGATTTAGTTTTGATGATAAAATCTAGGGTTTGCAACAAACCCTAGTAGATTCTAACATGTAATATCAAAAAATTATTGTTGAAACCTTATATATATTATGCTATTATTGGATTGCTATTGTTGATATCTAAGGCTTTATCTATCGAATATTAATTCTAGGGTTTATGAAAAAACCCTAGCAAGAAGTTGAATACTAGTATATAAAAATATGTGTCTCTTGCTGATTATGAACCCAACTAGGTTTAGGAATTTGATGTCTAAAGTCTGAATGTTTTGATGCTTCCATTATAATGACATGGTAAAAATAATATATTTTTCTTCATGCTTTTGTATATTTGTATTTGGTTGTACTTGTTGTTGATGATTTGCGGGTACATAATATTCAAGGCATTCATAAGTTGAAGATGATAATGATGATCAATATTACCTTGATTCCATAAGAAAGAAATGAAGTCTTGAAAGAATGAATTTTCTCCGAAGTTATGAATTTGTTGATCTCCCCAAGTTGAGAGGGGGCCTCAATTGAAGAAAGGGTATATCTCCCCAGTTGAGAGGGAGGGAATATTATGAAAATCATAACGAATACCTTTAATTAAGAATGAAATTGAATGAATCAAAGTACGATATATGAATGTTCATGATTCATGAAGTTATAAACAAAAGACTTGAGAATTACTGAGAATTTCTTTGGTATTGTTGAAGAAATGGAAAAGGAAAACTTTTGATAAGATTGAATATGATATAAGCAACATCAGAATGATTGAGGACCCTGCAATTTTATGTTTAGTTTTATATATACATTTGAAATTTTATTATTGATTGGGGTTGTTATTGTGTAGGATCTCTCCATAAAATATTGAACATTTGAAGTAAGCTTGTATTGGTGGATATATCTGATTTAGTTGATTAGGAGAGATGAAGCATCTTATGGAAATATGCTTGGGAGGACATCTAGCAAGCCTATGTATTGATTTCTAGATCCTAAAGTAGGGATGGTGGTGTTGGTCATGGAGCTTCGACCTTGGATACACACCTAGATCATTGGGTTGGTGGTAGAGCTTAAAATCCTAATGTTACCTAGAGTGACTAAAGCTTGAGTCTACCTTATTCCCACCCAATTACAGTGTCGTGTTCAGGTATCTAATATGTAGCATTGTGTGTGTTGTGACTCTTCGTAGAGAATATCATTTTGAGATATTCCATGTACCTATGTATATATGTAATTATGAATAATTCCCTAGTTAAGAGGGAGTGTTGAAGAATGTAACTAGTGTCGGTCGTCATAATTGTATTTGAGTCGTGATGTAATGCATTTGTCAAAAGAAAGAAAAATAAATTTTATTATAAAATAAATTGACTTATTAAAGCATGGGTTTCATGCTTGGGTCAATGGTTATTAGTTCAAATCCTCCATTGTAGGATTCTAGGGTTTATGTCAAGTGTCTCTATCCATGTAATAATGTGATAGATCTTAGGCTTCATCTATCAAGAAAATAATTTATTTTAATGTGAAATATGAATTTTAGGACTCCTCCATCAAGTTGGTCTCGAGAAGGAAAATTTGGCATCATAAAGGGAATTCAACCTCACACAAACACTATATAAAGGAAACAGTTCAACTCATTTGGAGCACACTCACTATA